>AWOL01S0032160.1:10321-48038 GCA_000715115.1 Nicotiana otophora
AGAGTTCCTCAATCAATTATTTCCCAATTCTTACTCAAAATCGTGGAAGAATTAACAAGGGAAGCACACTAGGTCTTCCTCCTAGAGGTAAGATTATGCACCCTATCTCTTAATTTTGAAATTTAACTATAAGTGGCCAATTAGTAAGATATTTCATGGGTATGGGAGTGGCTTATTTTGCATATATGATTGATCATGGGATGTAGGAAGATTGTTGAGCTAAAATAGAAAAGAAGGGGTTGTGGGATGAAGAAATTCTCCATAAAAGGACCTTGAAACATTAATGTACACCTAGTGCTTGATAAAATGCTCAAATGAGCTAGAACCATGATCATATTCCTAATTTAATTTGTTACTTTTCTAAAATAGATTGAAGTTGCAAAGATTTTCGGAACATTTTAGAGTTAAGGAAGCTCAAGTGAGGTATGTTGGCTATTCTCTTCTCTTAAAAAGTGAACCCACAATATCCTTGTAAGTCCCAAGTTGCCCATTGTGAATCGATTACCTAAATATGCTCGTGTCAACAGACATCCGTGATCAATATGTAATTCAAATTCTCTTGTTATGTTGTACTACTATTTGAGAATATGTTCAAAGTATGGGTTTCTTGTCTAAATGCCTTGACTTCAAGTTGTGATTCAAATCAAAGATAAAGAAAGATTTTGTAAGAAATCATGATGTGCCTAAGAATCCTATTTGCTCAAATGTATACTTAAATGTCTTGAATAGTAATGCCGTGTTGCTGGAAAGTCCATGAATGTAATGACCCAACTTGTCATTCTGATAATTAACGTCTCGTTCAAAAGTTCAGGGTTCCGAGTAGCTTTAAAATATGTATTATGACATGCGTGTGCGGCCGAGTTTGGTTTTCGGATGATTTGAGATTAAATTGGAAGAACAATTATCATTTAATAAGCTTAAAAGAAAAGAGTTGACCGGAGTTTGACGCTTGTGCAAACGACTCCGGAATGGAATTTTTATGATTTTAATGGCTTCATATGGTGATTTCAGATTTACGCGTATGTCCGAATTATGATTCGGAAGTCTGTAGGACAATTCGGCTCATTATGGTGAGAATGGGAAAATTTTAAGTTTTAAAATAGTTATAAGTTGTCCGAAGGTTGATTTTGTTGATAACGGGGTCAGATTTCGATTCCAGAAATTGACACAGGTCCATTATGTCATATATGACTCATGTGCAAGATTTGAAGTCATTCCGGATTGATTTGATATGTTTCGGCGCAAATTATAGAATTTGGAAATTTCATACACATAATTCGATTTGACGCTCGATTTATAATTTTGAGGTCTCGACTAATTTCCTATTGTAGTTTAAGATGTGTTGGTGTATTTAGTAAAGGTCCGTAGGGCCTCGGGTGAGTTTTAGACGGGGTTCCGAAAACTTTGTAAAGGGAGTACTTGATATTTTGAGTGAGAGAAAAGGCTCTAGAGAGGGAGAGAGTTCTTCAATCAATTATTCCCCGATTCTTACTCAAAATCATGGAAGAATTAACAAGGGAAGCACACTAGGTCTTCATCCTAGAGGTAATATTGTACACACTATCTCTTACTTTCAAAATTTAACTATAAATGGCCAATTAGCAAGATAATTCATGGCTATGGGAGTGGCTTATTTTGCGTAAATGATTGATCATGGGATGTAGGGATATTGTTGAGCTACAATAGTAAACAAGGGGTTGTGGGAAGAAGGAATTCTCCATAAAAGGACCTTGAAACCTTAATATACACCTAGTGCTTGATAAAATGCTCAAATGAGCTACAACCATGATCATCTTCCTAATTTAAGTTGTTACTTTTCTAAAATAGATTGAAGTTGGTAAGATTTTCGGAACATTTTAGAGTTAAGGAAGCTCAAGTGAGGTATGTTGGCTAAACTCTTCTCTTAAAAATTAAACCCCACAATATCCATGTAAGTCCCGAGTTACTGATTGTGAATCGATTACCCGACTATGCTGGTGTCAAAAGACATCCGTGATCAATATGTAATTCAAATTCTCTTGTTATGTTGTACTACTATTTGAGAATATGTTCAAAGCATGGGTTTCTTGTCTAAATGCCTTGACTTCAAGTTGTGTTTCAAATCAAAACTAAAGAAATATTTTGTAAGAAATCATGATGTGCCTAAGAATCCTATTTGCTCAAATGTATACTTAAATGTCTTGAATAGTAATGCCGTGTTATTGGAAAGTCTATAAATGTAATGACCCAACTTGTCGTTCTGAGAATTAACGTCCCGTTCAAAAGTTCAGGGTCCCGAGTAGCTTTGAAATATGTATTATGACATGCGTGTGCGGCCGAGTTTGGTTTTCGGATGATTTGAGATTAAATTGGAAGAACAATTATCATTTAAGAAGCTTAAAAGAAAAGAGTTGACCGGAGTTTGACGCTTGTGCAAACGACTCCGGAATGGAATTTCTATGATTTCAATGGCTTCATATGGTGATTTCAGATTTACGCGTATGTCCGAATTATGATTCGGAAGTCTGTAGGACAATTCGGCTCATTATGGTGAGAATGGGAAAATTTTAAGTTTTAAAATAGTTATAAGTTGTCCGAAGGTTGATTTTGTTGATAACGGGGTCAGATTTCGATTCCAGAAATTGACACAGGTCCATTATGTCATATATGACTCATGTGCAAGATTTGAAGTCATTCCGGATTGATTTGATATGTTTCGGCGCAAATTATAGAATTTGGAAATTTCATACACATAATTCGATTTGACGCTCGATTTATAATTTTGAGGCCTCGACTAATTTCCTATTGTAGTTTAAGATGTGTTGGTATATTTAGTAAAGGTCCGTAGGGCCTCGGGTGAGTTTTAGACGGGGTTCCGAAAACTTTGTAAAGGGAGTACTTGATATTTTGAGTGAGAGAAAAGGCTCTAGAGAGGGAGAGAGTTCTTCAATCAATTATTCCCCGATTCTTACTCAAAATCATGGAAGAATTAACAAGGGAAGCACACTAGGTCTTCATCCTAGAGGTAATATTGTACACACTATCTCTTACTTTCAAAATTTAACTATAAATGGCCAATTAGCAAGATAATTCATGGCTATGGGAGTGGCTTATTTTGCGTAAATGATTGATCATGGGATGTAGGGATATTGTTGAGCTACAATAGTAAACAAGGGGTTGTGGGAAGAAGGAATTCTCCATAAAAGGACCTTGAAACCTTAATATACACCTAGTGCTTGATAAAATGCTCAAATGAGCTACAACCATGATCATCTTCCTAATTTAAGTTGTTANGTAAAGGTCCTGAGGACCTCAGGTGAGATTCCGACGGGGTTTCGAAGATTTTGTGAAGGGAGAACTTGATATTTTTAGTGAGAGAAAAGGCTCTAGAGAGGGAGAGAGTTCCTCAATCAATTATTCCCCAATTCTTACTCAAAATCGTGGAAGAATTAACAAGGGAAGCACACTAGGTCTTCCTCCTAGAGGTAAGATTATGCACCCTATCTCTTAATTTTGAAATTTAACTATAAATGGCCAATTAGTAAGATATTTCATGGGTATGGGAGTGGCTTATTTTGCATATATGATTGATCATGGGATGTAGGGAGATTGTTGAGCTAAAATAGAAAAGAAGGGGTTGTGGGATGAAGAAGTTCTCCATAAAAGGACCTTGAAACATTAATGTACACCTAGTGCTTGATAAAGTGCTCAAATGAGCTAGAACCATGATCATATTCCTAATTTAATTTGTTATTTTTCTAAAATAGATTGAAGTTGCAAAGATTTTCGGAACATTTTAGAGTTAAGGAAGCTCAAGTGAGGTATGTTGGCTATTCTCTTCGCTTAAAAATTGAACCGACAATATCCTTGTAAGTCCCAAGTTGCTCATTGTGAATCGATTACCTAAATATGCTTGTGTCAACAGACATTCGTGATCAATATGTAATTCAAATTCTCTTGTTATGTTGTACTACTATTTGAGAATATGTTGAAAGTATGGGTTTCTTGTCTAAATGCCTTGACGTCAAGTTGTGATTCAAATCAAAGCTAAAGAAAGATTTTGTAAGAAATCATGATGTGCCTAAGAATCCTATTTGCTCAAATGTATACTTAAATGTCTTGAATAGTAATGCCGTGTTGTTGGAAAGTCCATGAATGTAATGACCCAACTTGTCGTTCTGATAATTAACGTCTCGTTCAAAAGTTCAGGGTTCCGAGTTGCTTTAAATGATGTATTATGACATGCGTGTGCGACCGAGTATGATTTTCGGATGATTTGAGATTAAATTGGAAGAACAATTATCATTTAATAAGCTTAAAAGAAAAGAGTTGACCGGAGTTTGACGTTTGTGCAAACGACTCCGGAATGGAATTTTTATGATTTTAATGGCTTCGTATGGTGATTTCAGATTTATGCGTATGTCCGAATATTGATTTGGAAGTCTGTAGGAGAATTCGGCTCATTATGGTGAAAATGGGAAAATCTTAAGTTTTAAAATAGTTATAAGTTGTCCGAAAGTTGATTTTGTTGATAAAGGGGTTAGATTTCAATTCCAGAAATTGACACAGGTCCATTATGGCATATATGACTCATGTGCAAGATTTGAAGTCATTCCGGATTGATTGTATATATTTCGGCGCAAATTATAGAATTTGGAAAATTCATACACATAATTCGATTCGACGCGCGATTTATAATTTTGACTTTTTTTGACGTGGTTTGAGGCCTTGACTAAGTTCCTATTGTAGTTTAAGACGTGTTGGTATATTTAGTAAAGGTCCTGAGGGCCTCAGGTGAGTTTCAGACGGGGTTCCGAGGACTTTGTGAAGGGAGAACTTGATATTTTGAGTGAGAGAAAAGGCTCTAGAGAGGGAGAGAGTTCCTCAATCAATTATTCCCCAATTCTTACTAAAACTCATGGAAGAAGTAACAAGGGAAACACACTAGGTCTTCATCCTAGACGTAAGATTGTACACCCTATCTCTTAATTTCGAAATATAACTATAAATGGCCAATTAGTAAGATATTTCATGGGTATGGGAGTGTCTTATTTTGCATGGATGATTGATCATTGGATGTAGGGAGATTGTTGAGCAAAAATAGGAAAGAAGGGGTTGTGGGATGAAGAAATTGTCCATAAAAGGACCTTGAAACCTTAATGTACACCTAGTGCTTGATAAAATGCTCAAATGAGCTAGAACCATGATCATCTTCCTAATTTAATTTGTTACTTTTCTAAAATAGATTGAAGTTGCTAAGATTTTCGGAACATTTTAGAGTTAAGGAAGCACAAGTGAGGTATGTTGGCTATACTCTTGTCTTAAAAATTAAACCCCACAATATCCATGTAAGTCCCGAGTTGCTCACTGTGAATCGATTACCTGAATTTGCTGGTGTCACAAGACATCCATGATCAATATGTAATTAAAATTCTCTTGTTATGTTGTGCTACTATTTGAGAATGTGTTCAAAGTATGGGTTGCTTGTCTAAATGCCTTGACTTCAAGTCGTGTTTCAAATCAAAGCTAAAGAAAGATTGTGTAAGAAATCGTGATGTGCCTAAGACTCCTATTTGCTCAAATGTATACTTAAATGCCTTGAATAGAAATGCCTTGTTGTTGGAAAGTCCATGAATGTACTGACCCAACTTGTCATTTTGAGTATTAACGTCCCGTTCAAACGTTTAGTGTCCCGAGCAGCTTTGAAATATGTATTATGACATGCGTGTGCCGCCGAGTTTGGTTTTCCGAAGATTCAAGATTAAATTGGAAGAACAATTCTCATTTTAGAAGCTTAAAAGAAAAGAGTTGACCGAAGTTTGACATTTGTGCAAATGACTCCGGAATGGAATTTTGATGATTTTAATGGCTTCGTATGGTGATTTCAGATTTAGGCGTAGGTCCAAATTTGGATTTGGAAGTCCGTAGGACAATTCGGCTAATTATGGTGAAAATTGGAAAATTTGAAGTTTTAAAATAGTTATAAGTTGGCCGAAGGTTGATTGTGTTGATAACGGGGTGAGATTTCGATTCCAGAAATTGACACAGGTGCATTATGTCATATATGACTCATCTGCAAAATTTGAACTCATTCCGGATTGATTTGATATGTTTCGGCGCAAATTATAGAATTTGGAAAATCCAGACTCATAATTCCATTCAAGGCGCAATTTATAATTTTGACTTTTTTGGACGCAGTTTGAGGCCTCGACTAAGTTCGTATTGTAGTTTAAGATGTGTTGGTATATCTAGTAAAGGTCCTGAGGGCCTCAGGAGAGTTTCCGACGGGGTTTCGAAGATTTTGAGAAGGGAGAACTTGATATTTTGAGTGAGAGAAAAGGCTCTAGAGAGGGAGCGAGTTCCTCAATCAATTATTTCCCAATTCGTACTCAACATCGTGGAAGAATTAACAAGGGAAGCACACTAGGTCTTCATCCTAGAGGTAAGATTGTGTACCCTATCTCTTAAATTTGAAATTTAACAATAAATGGCCAATTAGTATGATATTTCATGGGTATGGGAGTGGCTTATTTTTCATATATGATTGATCATGGGATGTAGGTAGATATTTGAGCTAAAATAGTAAAGAAGGGGTTGTGGGATGAAGGAATTCTCCATAAAAGGACCTTCAAACCATAATGTACACCTTGTGCTTGATAAAATGCTCAAATGAGCTAGAACCATGATCATCTTCCTAATTTAATTTGTTACTTTTCTAAAATAGATTGAAGTTGCTAAGATTTTCGGAACAGTTTAGAGTTAAGGAAGCTCAAGTGAGGTATGTTGGCTAAATGCTTCCCTTAAAAAGTTAACCCCACAATATCCATTTAATTCCCGAGTTACTCATTGTGAATCGATTACCCGAATATGCTGGTGTCAACAAACATCGGTGATCAATATGTAATTCAAATCTCTTGTTATGTTGTACTACTATTTGAGAATGTGTTCAAAGTATGGGTTGCTTGTCTAAATGCCTTGAATTCAAGTTGTGTTTCAAATCAAAGCTAAAGAAAGATTTTGTAAGAAATCGTGATGTGCCTAAGACTGCTATTTCCTCAAATGTGTACTTAAATGTCTTGAATGTAATGACCCAATTTGTCATTTTAAGAATTAACTTCCCATTCAAAAGTTCAGGGTCCCGATCAGCATTGAAATATGTATTATGACATGCGTGTGCGGCCAAGTTTGGTTTTCGGATGATTCAAGATTAAACTGGAAGAACAATTCTCATTTAAGAATCTTAAAAGAAAAGAGTTGACCGGAGTTTGACACCTGTGCAAACGACTCCGGAATGAATTTTTTATGATTTTAATGGCTTCGTATGGTGATTTCAGATTCAGGCGTATGTCCCAATTTGGATTTGGAAGTCCGCAGGACAAATCAGCTCATTATGGTGAAACTTTAGAAAGTTGAAGTTTTAATATAGTTATAAGCTGACCGAAGGTTGATTTTTTGGATAACGAGGTCAGATTTCGATTCCCGAAATTGACACAGGTCCATTATGTCATGTATGACTCATGTGCAAGATTTGAAGTCATTCCAGATTGATTTGATATGTTTCGGCGCAAATTATAGAATTTGGAAAATTCATACACATAATTCGATTCGACGCGCGATTTATAATTTTGACTTTTTTTGACCTGGTTTGAGGCCTCGACTAAGTTCCTATTGTAGTTTAAGATGTGTTGGTATATTTAGTAAAGGTCCTGAGGGCCTCGGCTGAGTTTCAGACGGGGTTCCGAAGACTTTGTGAAGGAAGAACTTGATATTTTGAGTGAGAGAAAAGGCTCTAGAGAGGGAGAGAGTTCCTCAATCAATTATTCCCCAATTCTTACTAAAACTCATGGAAGAATTAACAAGGGAAACACACTAGGTCTTCATCCTAGACATAACATTGTACACCCTATCTCTTAATTTCGAAATTTAACTATAAATGGCCAATTAGTAAGATATTTCATGGGTATGGGAGTGTCTTATTTTGCATGGATGATTGATCATTGGATGTAGGGAGATTG
This sequence comes from Nicotiana otophora, assembly GCA_000715115.1. Lineage (NCBI taxonomy): Eukaryota > Viridiplantae > Streptophyta > Magnoliopsida > Solanales > Solanaceae > Nicotiana > Nicotiana otophora. Next base: position 18,316 of record AWOL01S0032160.1, read on the forward strand.
TTGAGCAAAAATAGGAAAGAAGGGGTTGTGGGATGAAGAAATTGTCCATAAAAGGACCTTGAAACCTTAATGTACACCTAGTGCTTGATAAAATGCTCAAATGAGCTAGAACCATGATCATCTTCCTAATTTAATTTGTTACTTTTCTAAAATAGATTGAAGTTGCTAAGATTTTCGGAACATTTTAGAGTTAAGGAAGCNATTTGAAATTTAACAATAAATGGCCAATTAGTATGATATTTCATGGGTATGGGAGTGGCTTATTTTTCATATATGATTGATCATGGGATGTAGGTAGATATTTGAGCTAAAATAGTAAAGAAGGGGTTGTGGGATGAAGGAATTCTCCATAAAAGGACCTTCAAACCATAATGTACACCTTGTGCTTGATAAAATGCTCAAATGAGCTAGAACCATGATCATCTTCCTAATTTAATTTGTTACTTTTCTAAAATAGATTGAAGTTGCTAAGATTTTCGGAACAGTTTAGAGTTAAGGAAGCTCAAGTGAGGTATGTTGGCTAAATGCTTCCCTTAAAAAGTTAACCCCACAATATCCATTTAATTCCCGAGTTACTCATTGTGAATCGATTACCCGAATATGCTGGTGTCAACAAACATCGGTGATCAATATGTAATTCAAATCTCTTGTTATGTTGTACTACTATTTGAGAATGTGTTCAAAGTATGGGTTGCTTGTCTAAATGCCTTGAATTCAAGTTGTGTTTCAAATCAAAGCTAAAGAAAGATTTTGTAAGAAATCGTGATGTGCCTAAGACTGCTATTTCCTCAAATGTGTACTTAAATGTCTTGAATGTAATGACCCAATTTGTCATTTTAAGAATTAACTTCCCATTCAAAAGTTCAGGGTCCCGATCAGCATTGAAATATGTATTATGACATGCGTGTGCGGCCAAGTTTGGTTTTCGGATGATTCAAGATTAAACTGGAAGAACAATTCTCATTTAAGAATCTTAAAAGAAAAGAGTTGACCGGAGTTTGACACCTGTGCAAACGACTCCGGAATGAATTTTTTATGATTTTAATGGCTTCGTATGGTGATTTCAGATTCAGGCGTATGTCCCACTTTGGATTTGGAAGTCCGCAGGACAAATCAGCTCATTATGGTGAAACTTTAGAAAGTTGAAGTTTTAATATAGTTATAAGCTGACCGAAGGTTGATTTTTTGGATAACGAGGTCAGATTTCGATTCCCGAAATTGACACAGGTCCATTATGTCATGTATGACTCATGTGCAAGATTTGAAGTCATTCCAGATTGATTTGATATGTTTCGGCGCAAATTATAGAATTTGGAAAATTCATACACATAATTCGATTCGACGCGCGATTTATAATTTTGACTTTTTTTGACCTGGTTTGAGGGCTCGACTAAGTTCCTATTGTAGTTTAAGATGTGTTGGTATATTTAGTAAAGGTCCTGAGGGCCTCGGCTGAGTTTCAGACGGGGTTCCGAAGACTTTGTGAAGGAAGAACTTGATATTTTGAGTGAGAGAAAAGGCTCTAGAGAGGGAGAGAGTTCCTCAATCAATTATTCCCCAATTCTTACTAAAACTCATGGAAGAATTAACAAGGGAAACACACTAGGTCTTCATCCTAGACATAACATTGTACACCCTATCTCTTAATTTCGAAATTTAACTATAAATGGCCAATTAGTAAGATATTTCATGGGTATGGGAGTCGCTTATTTTGCATGCATGATTGATCATTGGATGTAGGGAGATTGTTGAGCTAGAATAGAAAAGAAGGGGTTGTGGGATGAAGACATTCTCCGTAAAAGGACCTTAAAACCTTAATGTACACATAGTGCTTGATAAAATACTCAAATGAGCTAGAACCATGATCATCTTCCTAATTTAATTTGTTACTTCTCTAAAATAGATTGAAGTTGCTAAGATTTTTGGAACATTTAAGAGTTAACGAAGCTTAAGTGAGGTATGTTGGCTATAGTCTTCTCTTAAAAATTAAACCCCACAATATCCATGTAAGTCCCGAGTTGCTCATTGTTAATCGATTACCCGAATATGCTGGTATCAAAAGACATCCATGATCAATATGTAATTCAAATTCTCTTGTTATGTTGTGCTACTATTTGAGAATGTGTTCAAAGTATGGGTTGCTTGTCTAAATGCCTTGACTTCAAGTTGTGTTTCAAATCAAAGCTAAAGAAAGATTGTGTAAGAAATCGTGATGTGCCTAAGACTCCTATTTGCTGAAATGTATACTTAAATGTCTTGAATAGAAATGCCGTGTTGTTGGAAAGTCCATGAATGTACTGACCCAACTTGTCATTTTGAGTATTAACGTCCCGTACAAACGTTAAGTGTCCCAAGCAGCTTTGAAATATGCATTATTACATGCGTGTGCCGCCGAGTTTGGTTTTCCGATGATTCAAGATTAAATTGGAGGAACAATTCTCATTTTAGAAGCTTAAAAGAAAAGAGTTGACCGAAGTTTGACATTTGTGCAAATGACTCCAGAATGGAATTTTTATGATTTTAATGACTTCGTATGGTGATTGCAGATTTAGGCGTAGGCCCGGATTTAGATTTGGAAGTCCGTAGGACAATTCGGCTAATTATGGTGACAATTGGAAAATTTGAAGTTTTAAAATAGTTATAAGTTGGCCGAAGGTTGATTTTGTTGATAACGGGGTCAGATTTCGATTCCAGAAATTGACACAGGTCCACTATGTCATATATGACTCATGTGCAAAATTTGAACTCATTCCGGATTGATTTGATATGTTTCGGCGCAAATTATAGAATTTGGAAAATCCATACTCATAATTCCATTCGAGGCGCAATTTATAATTTTGACTTTTTTGACGTAATTTGAGGCCTCGACTAAGTTCGTATTGTAGTTTAAGATCTGTTGGTATATCTAGTAAAGGTCCTGAGGGCCTCAGGTGAGTTTCCGACGGGGTTTCGAAGATTTTGTGAAGGGAGAACTTGATATTTTGAGTGACAGAAAAGGCTCTAGAGAGGGAGAGAGTTCCTCAATCAATTATTTCCCAATTCTTACTCAAAATCGTGGAAGAATTAACAAGGGAAGCACACTAGGTCTTCATCCTAGAGGTAAGATTGTGCACCCTATCTCTTAAGTTTTTAATTTAACTATAAATGGCCAATTAGTAAGATATTTCATGGGTATGGGAGTGGCTTATTTTGCATATATGATTGATCAGGGGATGTAGGTAGATTTGTGAGCTAAAATAGCAAAGAAGGGGTTGTGGGATGAAGGAATCCTCCATAAAAGTACCTTCAGACCTTAATGTACACCTTGTGCTTGATAAAATGCTCAAATGCGCTAGAACCATGATCATCTTCCTAATTTCATTTGTTACTTTTCTAAAATAGATTGAAGTTGCTAAGATTTTCGGAACATTTTAGAGTTAAGGAAGCTTAAGTGAGGTATTTTGGCTAAACGCTTCCCTTAAAAATTGAACCCCCCAATATCCATTTAAGTCCCGAGTTACTCATTGTGAATTGATTATCCGAATATGCCGGTGTCAACAGACATCGGTGATCAATATGTAAATCAAATTCTCTTGTTATGTTGTACTACTATTTGAGAATGTGTTCAAAGTATGGGTTGCTTGTCTAAATGCCTTAACTTCAAGTTGTGTTTCAAATCAAAGCTAAAGAAAGATTTTGTAAGAAATCGTGATGTGCCTAAGACTCCTACTTGCTCAAATGTATACTTAAATGTCTTGAATAGTAATTCCTTGTTGTTGGAAACTCCATGAATGTAATGACCCAACTTGTCATTTTAAGAATTAACATCTCGTTCAAAAGTTCAGGGTTTCGCGCAGCTTTGAAATATGTATTATGACATGCGTGTGCGGCCAAGTTTGGTTTTCGGATGATTCGAGATTAAACTGGAAGAACAATTCTCATTTAAGAATCTTAAAATACAAGAGTTAACCGGAGTTTGACATTTGTGCAAACGATTCCGGAATGGAATTTTTATGATTTTAATGGCTTCGTATGGTGATTTCAGATTCAGGCGTATGTTCCAATTTGGATTTGGAAGTCCGCAGGACAATTCGGTTCATTATGGTGAAAATTTGAAAAGTTAAAGTTTTAAATTAGTTATAAGTTAGCCGAAGGTTGCATTTGTGGATAACGAGGTCAGATTTCAATTCCAGAAATTGACACAGGTCCATTATGTCATATATGACTCATGTGCAAGATTTGAAGTCATTCCGGATTGATTTGATATGTTTCGGCGCAAATTAAAGAATTTGGAAAATTCATACACATAATTTGATTCGACGCGCGATTTATAATTTTGACTTTTTTGACGTGGTTTGAGGCCTCGACTAAGTTCCTATTGTAGTTTAAGATGTGTTGGTATATTTAGTAAAGGTCCTGAGGGCCTCGGGTGCGTTTCAGACGGGGTTCCGAAGACTTTGTGAAGGGAGAACTTGATATTTTGAGTGAGAGAAAACGCTCTAGAGAGGGAGAGAGTTCCTCAATCAATTATTCCCCAATTCTTTCTCAAAATGTTGGAAGAATTAACAAGGGAAGCCTACTAGGCCTTCACCCTACAGGTAAGATTGTACACCCTATCTCTTAATTTCGAAATTTAACTATAAATGGCCAATTAATAAAATAATTCATGGGTATGGGAGTGTCTTATTTTGCGTACATGATTGATCATGGGATGTAGGGAGATTGTTGAGCTAAAATAGTAAAACAGTTGTTGTGGGATGAAGGAATTCTCCATAAAAGGACCTTGAAACCTTAATGTACCACTAGTGCTTGATAAAATGCTCAAATGAGCTAGAACCATGAGCATCTTCCTAATTTAATTTGTTACTTTTCTAAAATAGATTGAAGTTGCTAAGATGTTCGGAACATTTTAGAATTAAGGAAGCTCAAGTGAGGTATGTTGGCTAAACTCTTCCCTGAAAAATTGAACATCACAATATCCATGTAAGTCCCGAGTTGCTCATTGTGAATCGATTAACCGAATATGCTGGTGTCAACAGACATCCGTGAAAAATATGTAATTCAAATTCTCTTGTTATGTTGTACTACTATTTGAGAATGTGTTCATAGTATAGGTTGCATATCTAAATGCCTTGACTTCAAGTTGTGTTTCAAATGAAAGCTAATGAAAGATTGTGTATGAAATCGTGATGTGCCTAAGACTCCTATTGGTCAAATGTATGCTTAAATGTTTTGAATAGAAATGCATTGTTGTTGGAAATTCCATGATGATGGTTGAAATTAAAAAGGTGTGCATGAAATACGAAACATGAAATACGAATCACGTAATGCGAAATGTGAAATATGAAACACGGCCAATATGCCAAGAGAAATAATAAAATTGTGACCATTAGTGCCAATGAAATGAAGAGACGTGCAAGAAATATGAAATGGGATGATTGATAGAAAAGGGTGATATCTCACATGGGACGGCCTAGCCGACCGGGTCGTGATCGGACGCCATGCCGCATACATGGTGGTGACTATGTTAGAAATTATAATTTAAATTGTGATTTAGTTGATGTCTCGCATGAGACGGCCTAGCCGATCGGGTCGTGATCGGACGCCATGCCGCACACATGGTGGTGACTGCATTGAAATTATAATCGAAATTGTGAATAGTGGTGTACCGGCACCAAAGATTTCCCAACATAAAATTTGGAAATTTATTTAAAAACTTAAACTATCTCTAATTGGATATTTGGTAATTGTTTGAGGCTTCAACTGGTATTATAATTGTCCTTACTTGCATTACTGCTCATTTCTTTGAGAGAGTGTTTAGTCATATATACTATTAGTATTCGACAGTACTAACATCCCTTTTGCCGGGGGGAGATGCATCTTTAATGGATGCATGTGGTTCCACAACAGGCGGCACTGATCTACGATACCACTACACTCTTTTCCCAGCTGATTTGGTGAGCCCCACTTCACTCGGGGTCCTGTATCATTTGTTCATTTTATCACCAGCTTTTGAGGCATAACCGGAGCCTTGTTGCCGGCAATATCATTGTACTCTTTTGTATCTAATAGAGGCTCCGCAGACATAGCGTGGGTGGTATGTTGGGGTGAGGAAAGTCAAACTAGTAATCTTGTAATTGGATCACACGTTCCACATTAAACTATGAAAAAGTATGTATTTTGGAAGATTATAAAAGATGTAACTGCTGATAATGAATTGGTGTTGTTGTTTACTTGATCCTCCCCACTGATTAATTAATCAAATTGGATTTTACTATCATTCATGAGTAAGTTCGGGTAGAAGGTATTGTACAGACTTGCTCGGCCAGGTTATCTTGGTTGAGCGCCGGACAGGATAATAAACATTTAATCTTTAGTTAATATCAAACGGTTAACTCAAAAAGTCAAACCGGGCCCAAAACTCAGAATTTGACCAAACATACAAATATGGAGCACCCATTTCGATACGATTCCAACCATAAACTAATTATCCATTTTCGACCTCAAATCGACCTTCAAATCCTCAATTTATAATATTGGAAACTTTTAAAAAAATCCCAAATTTCTCCAACACAAATCACTATTTAAATAATAAAAGCAATTATGGAATCATGAATAAGGGGCAACTCTGAGTCAAAAATACTTACCCCAATCCAAACCGTGAAAATCCTCTCCCAAAGCACACATAACTAATCTCTACAACTCAAAATATCTTAAAATGAACCAAACCCTCGAATTATAATACTATAATTCACCAACTCTCCACTATCGCAGAAAAGACTTCGCGATCACGAAGAACGAATTTCACCAAATCCCTAAATCTCTTAAGCGAACACGAGGCTACAAATGCGAATGTGGTGACAAAATGTCCTCAGGCTTCGTGATCGCGGCTTTGTCCACGTGACTGCGATGAACAATGTGTGCCACCATACAACCTCGCCTTCTTTCTATGCGGACGCGGCCTGACACTCGCATTCATGATGAACAAACACCCCAAGGCTTCGCGAATGCATCATTCTCTTCACAAATGCGAAGTGAAAAAACCCATGTGCTAGCAAAGACTCTACGTGATCGCGAGCCATTCTTCGTGATCGTGAAGAAGGATACCAGAAGCATAGAAATCAAAAGTTCCAACACATGAAGAAAGTCTGAAACCCATNGCCATTCTTCGTGATCGTGAAGAAGGATACCAGAAACATAGAAATCAAAAGTTCCAATACATGAAGAAAGTCTAAAACTAATTTGAAACACACCCGAAGCCCTCGGGACCTCAGCCAATTACACTAATAAATCCGAAAACACAATACAAACTTACTCGAAGCATCAAATCAAATCAAACAAAAAAACCACAAATCATATCCCAATTCAAGCCTACTGAACTAATGAACATTTCCAAATTCAAAACTAATGGCGAACAAGCCTAAACACCTCGTAACGACCTCAATTTTGCACCCAAGTCCCAAATTTCATAATGGATCTATGATACTTCCCGAAATCACAATCTGAGCCAAATATCAATAAAGTCAACCCTTGGTCAAACCTATGAACCTTCCAAACCTTCAACTTTCTAACTTTCGCCAATTCAAGTCATATCAACTTACGGGCCTCCACATTCACATCCGGACATATGCTTAAGTCCAAAATCACTATACGAAGCTATCGAAACTATCAAAACACTGTTCTGGGTCGCTAATACAAAAGTTAATCTCCGGTCAACTCTTTTAAATTAAGCTTCCAACTTTGGGACTAAGTGTCCCAACTCACTACTAAACTCACTCAGAACCAAACCAACCACCCCGACAAGTCACGTAACCACAAATGAAAAATAAAGAGACAATAAATTGGAAAACATGGCTACAATACTCAAACTGACTAATCAGGTCGTTACAAGAAATTTAGAGATCACCTCGTCCGGAAGTACCTGGATCTTCACACGAAGTACAGACTGTAGTATGAGTACAACCAACCCCATACAATAAGTAAAAAAACTAACCTTGGTCTGAAAGTAGTGACGGGCTAAGAAAAAACATTCAGATATCAATATTAATAACTAATAACAACTCATGATAAAAAGGATAATCAGTGTATGGATGTAGCTCAATAATATTAGGAATTTAGGCATACTTTCCATATGTAGCCGTTAAATCCCAACATGGATAATAAATATAATTTACCAGCTAGCATGAGGAAAGTACATGTCAAATATACATGTCAACTCAACAATATCACTATGGACCTATTAAGAATAATCACACGTACCATTGTACAGGTGCTGGCATAACTGCCCATTATCAAGCACGTATATAAAACAATATGCATGTGCCCACTGCTGGCATGTTAGACTCTTAAGAGGCGGATCCTGTCCAAGCACTAATTATAATCACATAGCCCAAATAATAGGGCCTAGTGCACGTGTCACCCCAAAACAATAACACTTAGCCCAATGTGACCATGGCGTATGCGTCACCTCAATAACAATACCAAATCGGCTCTATGGTCCAAGCTCAGTCATTAACTGATCAAGTCTCAGATAATCACATCTCACAAAACTCATTTAAACAGTGTTACACATATGAGGCACCAACATCATATGAAGAATCAAATAAGAAAGTACTGATACAAAGATATCATACACATACATAGCATCATGACTGAGATCATAAACAACAAGAACAAGCCATATCATGTTTCAAACAAATAGCACATAGCCTAGACGTGGTTTGTAACATGAATCATGGCTCAAATAACCTTACAAGTCGAGAATACATAGATATAACGAGGAACGATAGCAAAACAAATCTCATAATAGTCTAAAACCACCCCTAATCATGAACACTTCGGTGCAGGCACCCATTTCCGTCACCTAGAATGTTCGTCAACTCAATATGTCTCATGTAACATCGTTCCTAGGGTTAATTGCCCTCAAATCCAAGATTAGATATGTTACTTACCTTAAAACGCACGATTCAATACCCCAAAAATCCCTTCCCACACGAATCGGCCTCTGAACAATTCGAATCTAGTCATAAACAACTTAATATAATCAAATAATGTTGTAGAAAACAACTTCAAACAATAAATCTTTAGGAACGACCTTCAACAGGCACTTTCAAGTTCAACTGCAAGCTCACAAACTCTGAACACCCATTCACTTTCAAGTTCAACCATACCAATTGCATTCAATTCCGACCTGAAATGACCTCCAAATCCTAAATTTTAGCTTTAGGAAATGTTTTGCCAAAATCCCCAACTTCTTCACTTTAATTAACTAATTAAATGCTAAAAACAATGATAGAATCATAAAATATAAACAAAGTCGAGTAAAAAGAATGTACCCTAACCCAAATCGTGAAACAATTCCCTACCAAATCGTCCAAAACCGAGCTCTCTAACTCAAAATGTGGTATAGTAACCAAACCCTTGAAATAGAGATGTTAAATAGTCTGCCCAGGCATACCCTTCGCGATCGCGAACAGATCCTTGAAATCGCGAATAATAAACTTCCCGGTCCTCTAAAAGACTTTACGCAAACACGAGCCCATGGTTGCAAACACAAAGCACAACACACTCTTTAACTACACGAACACAAAAACAACTTTGCGGTCGCAAAGGCTTACTGCCTGACACCTAAGCTGAACTCACCGTTCTATGTGAATGCGACCGTCCACTCGTGATCATGATGACCACTCCCATCCAATGCTTTGCAAATGCGTCACCACTTCGCGAACTCAAAGTACATTTCGCCTGTCATCCAGAACACTCTACGTGCTTGTGACTTAGTCCTCGTGATCGCTACAACGACCCGGCCTGTCATTTTAAGTATTTTTTCTCGGATCCCTAATTTATTTTCTCCTCTATGTTGTATAATGGTTATGTGACTTTCTAGGGGTTTTTAGTTTATGTTCGGTTGAGTTTCAAAGTAAAATGGGACGCTTAGTCCCAAAGTTGGAAGTTTAAGTTGAAGGAGTTGACCGTAGTTTTAATTTTGTTTATACAACTTAGGAATGGAGTTATAATTGTTCCAATAGCCCGAATGATGATTTTGAACTTAGTATCATGCCCGGATAGTGATTTGGAGATCCGTATGTCGTTTTAGCTTGAATTGGCAAAAGTTAGAAAGTTCAAGATTTGGAATGTTGAGAAGTTTGACCGGGAGTTGACTTTATAGATATCAGGGTCAGATTCCAATTATGGAAATTGGAATAGGTCGGCCATGTCCTTTATGAATGGTAGGAAATATTTGAGGTCTATTGGAGTTGTTTTGGTATGAATCGGCATTAGTTTTGGAAGTCGGATGTGCATAGTTTCAATAGGCTTCAATTAGGCTACGATTCATAGAATTGATGTTGTTTGATGTGATTTTTGGCCTATGGTAGTGTAAGGCCCCATTAACATTTACTAATGATTTAAGATTTTATGGTGCACCAATAGTATTTGGGAATAACGTGTTCGAGTATCAAAGGAGACCCATGGGATAGAACCACATCATTTTGAAATGAAAATATGTGTTTAATGTGTGTTGGAACGTATTAAGGATTTTTGTGAATGGCGAGAATTTGTGTGGAACAAGTTGGATACATTACGTGGAAAGGATGTCTCAATTTGCACAACATCCTACTTCAAACACATGCTGCTACCAAACTATAATAACTTAGGAGGTGATCTACCTATTGAATTAAAGCTCTTTGAGTCTAGTTTCCAATGCATCAAACCTTTTGTCATTTTGATATGTATACATAAAGTTATGGCCATTGTACTGGACCTATGTCATATGCCCGGCCAGATGCGCGGCCGTACATATTTGGAAGTTTCTGCCCTGTGTGCGCGGCCAGATGCGCGGCCACTTGCCCAGATACGTGGCCGCGCATGTAGGATCCCATTAAATAACCCCATGGCCGGGTAGAGAGAGGGGATAAGTCAGTTTTGAGCCAAAACCTGATATTTTGAGAGTGAGAGAGTACCCTAGAGTGGGTGAGTGATCTTCAACAAATTGTCCTTCAATTCTTGCTCAAACCTTAAGATTAACAAGGAAAACTCACTAAATTTCGAAATTTATCTAAAAATGGATAGTTAGAAAGACAATTCTTGGGTTTGGGAGTTGTTTATTTTGCATGCATGTGTTATCAAAGGATTTAGGAAGATGGTGAGCTAACAACGGTAAAGAATGGGTTGTGGGATGATGGAATCCTCCTTGAAAGGTCATTGTAACCTTAATGCACACCTAGTGTTTGATAAAATGTTCAAATGAGCTAGAACCATGATCATCTTTCTAATTTTTGTTCAACTTTTTATATTTCTAAAATAGATTGATGTTGCTAAGAATTCCAAAATATTTTAGAGTTCAAGAAAGCTAAATTGAGGTATGTTGGATAAACTCTTCTCTTAGAATTAAATCCCACGGTGTTCGTTTAATTTATGTAAGTCCCAAATTAATCATTATAAAATTGGCCATTTTGAATATTCTTATGTTGAAAGATATATGTTCAATATGAATTTCAAATGCTTTTATTATGTTATCTTATCATTTGAGGATGTGTTCAAAGTATGGGATGTGTGTTGAAAATGTTAAGACTTCAAGTCAAGTTCGAATGAAGGTTGTTATGCAAAATTGTGTGAAAAGTCTCTATTTGCCTAAGATTCTTAGTTGCTCCCATGAGTATTTAAAGTCTTGAATTGAAAAGCCTTGTTGTTGTTGATGATGATGATGACGTTTGAAAGTAGAAAAAAAATTTGAATTATGAAATACGGCCAAGTGCCAAGAATGATTCTATAATTGTGGCCACTAGTGACAATGAAATGAAAAGATGTGCAAGAAGTATGAAATGAAATGACTGATATAAAAAGGTTATGTCTTCAATGAGATGGCCTAGCCGATCAAGTCATGATCGGACGCCATACCGCACACATGGTGGTGATTGTATTGGAAATTATAATTGAAATTGTGATTATGGTTGATGACTCTAATGAGATGGCGGACTCCGTGCTAAAGGTACGGTAGTATTGGTATTGAGAGTGATTGTGGTTGATGTCTCTAATGAGATGGACTAGCCGATCGGGTCGTGATCGGACTCCGTGCTAAAGGTACGGTAGTATTGGTATTGAGAGTGATTGTGGTTGATGTCTCTAATGAGATGGACTAGCCGATCGGGTCGTGATCGGACTCCGTGCTAAAAGTATGATGGTATTGGTATTGTGAATAATGGTATTGTGAATGATGATACATCGGTACTAAGGATCTCTAACTTAAAAATATGGAAATTTACTTGAAAACTTATGTGGTTCTAACTTGATGTTTTGCTATTGTTCGAGGCTTCCATTGCTTTTATTATTGTTCCTCCTCGTAACATTATTCATTCTATTGATAAGGTGTTTAGTTATACATATTAGTGTTATTTGATGGTACTAATGACTCTTTTGCCCGGGGCGCTGCATCTTTAATAGATGTAGGTGGTTCCACAACATGAGACATTGATTAGTGACACCGGTACACCCTCTTCCCAGCTGACTTGGTAAGCCTCACTTCATTTCGAGGTCATGTATCCTTTGTCCCTTGTGTATTGTGTTTGAGGTATAGTCGGCACCATGTTACCGTCATTATCATAGCACTCTTCTTTATATATAGAGGCTCCATAGACATAGTGTGGGTTGTATATTGGTGCTGGGAAGGTCAAACAATGTTATGTTGTGGTTGAATTAATTGTTTCATTTCGGACTATGAAACATGTGAGTGAAATTCGAGACTTTAAACTGATGAAACTATTGGTAATGAATTCGTATTGTAGACATGATCACCTTATTGGCTAATTAATGAAAATATGTATTATCTCCATTTATGTATGACTTTGGGTAGAAGAGAATCTAACAGGCTTGCTCGGCCGTGCTGCATGGGCATTTAGGAATAGTACCTTTCTTTTATGTTCTCAATCATGTGATAAAGCTGATTGTAAGATTGTTCCTTCTTTAACTCGTGTTTTTCTCCAACGTTTAGTATATGGAACCTAAGAAAAAGGCAAGAACTGGCCAAAGAGCCAATGTCACCCTAGGAGTGGCAGTGGATTCTATATTTAATGATGCGGGTGAACACCCAAGGAGTGAGAATATTCCTCCAGCTACTACGCTGCCTGACTCTACTACAACTTATCAGACCGTACCTGTCCCTACACCTACTGAGGGTGCAACGGTCCCCACAACTGATATACCAGTCCCACCTCCAGTTCCAGCTTCTGATTCTGGTGTTTCTGATGTTGATCTTAGGGGAGCCATACAGATGTTGGCTCAGATAGTGGCTTCCCTGGCCCAGAGATCAAATGTTGCACCCACTTCTTCCACTCAGCTAGGGGATTCTGCTAGTTCCATGGTGGATAGGTTTCTCCAGTTGGATCTTCCACTGTTCACGGGTACTAACCCAGAGAAGGACCCCTAGGACTTCATTAATGATATTCACAAAACTCTCCGAGTTATGCGTGATACTAAGATGGAGGCAGTGAAATTGGCTTCCTACCGCCTAAAAGAGGTGGCATATTCTTGGTTTGAACTATGGGAGGAGTCTCCGTGAAAAAGGGAGCCCTTCGGCGAGGTGGGGTGAGTTTGCCAATGCCTTCATTGATCATTGCTTGCCTGCCGAGACTAAGGCAGCCCGTGTTGTTGAGTTTGAGAACCTAAGGTAAGGTTGCTGAGTGAGTGGGATGACCATATGAGATTCGCGTACATGTCCAAGTATGGTGTTTACATGTTGCCCACCATGGAGGCTAGAGTGCGCTGGTTTGTGTAGGGATTTAGTCCCTTGGTAATTAATGAGGCCGCTACAGCTGCCTTGAATTCTTATATGAAAGATGGTAAGATGGTGGCATTCGCTCAAGCCACAGACCCGCAAATTGAAGAACATAATGGAGCGAGAGGGTAGTAATAAGGCCCGATCTACGGGCTACTTTGGTGGTTTTTCTGGTGGTGGCAGGTCAACATTCAAGGGAGCGTTGTCAAGGCCGTCTCAGTCCTTTGCTCAGTCTTCGGCTAGTGCACCACTAGCAGGGCCCAGCCAGCAGCAGCAATGGAGTCGTTTCAGGCCCAATCGGGGCAACATGGGCTCCAATCAACATGTTTGTCATGGTGGTAGATTCCAGCAGCAGCGGAGGCCCCCATGCCCTAGGTGTGGAAAGATGCACCTAGGAATATGCTATATGGACTTACCCATATGCTAGAGATGCGGTGGAGGGGTCACATTCAGAGGGATTGTCATTCGTCCTGCCAGGGTGCGGGCAGGGCCCCAGCACTGCCAGCCAGTTCTGCAGCTACTACATCCACAATACCTCATCCAGTTCGAGGCATTCCAACACCCGCAGGGCATGGTGCAGCTAGGGGTGGAGCATAGAGTTCGGGAGGATCTGACCGTTTCTATGCTATGAGGGGTCGTCAGAATTCAGAGGCTTCTCTAGATATTGTTACAAGTATATTGACTGTCCAATCTCATGATGTGTATGCTCTTATTGATCCCGGTTCCACTTTGTCATATGTTACTCCTTATGTTGCTATGGAATTTGGGATAGAACCAGAACAACTTCATGAGCCGTTCTTTGTATCTACTCCGGTTGGTGAGTCTATTTTGGCCGTGCGGGTTTATAGGGTTTGTGTTGTCACGTTGCGTGGTCGGGACACCATGTCTGATCTCATTGAATTGGGGATGGTCGATTTTGATGTATTAATGGGAATGGACTGGCTTTATTCATGCTTTACCAAGCTTGATTGTCGAACTAGGATCGTTAGGTTCGAATTTCTAAATGACCCAGTAATTGAGTGGAAGGGGGATGATGTTGTGCCAAAGGGTAGGTTTATTTCTTACCTTAAGGCCGCAAAGATGATCAGCAAGGGATGTATTTACCATTTGGTCCAGGTTACCGACACCGATGCTAAGGCACCTACACTTTAGTCCATGCCTATTGTGAATGAATTTCTGTGAGCCTTTCCAAATGAGCTCCATGGGATCCCACCAGACAGGGAGATTGATTTTGAGATTGATGTGATGCCAGACACATAGCCTATATCTATTCTGTCCTACAGAATGGCACCATCAAAATTGAAGGAGCTAAAGGAACAATTGAGAGATTTGTTAGAGAAAGGTTTCATCCGGCCGAATGTGTCACCTTGGGGCGCATCTGTCCTTTTTATAAGGAAAATAGATGGGTCAATGAGAATGTGTATTGAATATCGGTAGCTCAACAATGTCACAATAAAAAATAAATACCCACTACCACATATAGATGACTTGTTTGATCAATTGCAAGGTGCTAGGTACTTTTCCAAAATATATTTACCATCCGGGTATCACCAATAGAAAATCAGAGAGCAGGATGTTCCAAAAATAGCTTTTAGAACCCGATATGGGCACTTTGAATTTTCGGTGATGTCTTTTGGGCTAACAAATGCCCCGACAGCCTTCATGGATCTTATGAACTTAGTTTTCAAGTCGTTCCTCGAATCCTTTGTGATAGTGTTCGTTGAAGATATTCTTGTATATTCATGAAGTCGAGAGGACCATGTTGATCATCTCAGGGTAGTTCTACAAACCCTGCACCAGCACAAGTTGTATGCAAAGTTTCCAAAGTTTGAATTTTGGCTTGAATTTGTCACATTCTTGGGTCATGTCGTCTCTAGTGAAGGAATTATGGTTGATCCTCAGAAAATTGCAGCTGTGAAGAATTGACTGAGGCCTACAACTCCAACAGAGATTCGCAGTTTCTTTGCCTTAGCTTGATATTATAGAAAGTTTGTGGAGGGGTTTTCTACTCTTCCCTCTCCATTGACTTAATTGACGCAAAAGGCAATTAAGTTCCAATGGTCAGATGCTTGTAAAAAGAGCTTCCAGGAGTTGAAAGCAAGATTGACTACGACACCGGTGTTGACCCTACTAGAGGGTATAGATGGATTTGTGGTATATTGTAAAGCTTCAAGGATCGGGCTTGGGTGTGTATTAATGGAACATGGTAAGGGGATAGCTTATTCTTCTAGGAAACTAAAGCATCATGAAAAGACCTATCCAACACATGACTTCGAACTCGCAACGGTGGTATTTGCATTGAACATTTGGCATCATTATTTATATGGGGTCCATGTGGATATATTCACGGACCATAAGAGCCTTCAATATATTTTCAAACAGAAGGAGCTAAATCCGAGGCAGAAAAGATGGGCTGAATTAGTCAAGGATTACGACATTGATATTGTATATCACCCGGGGAAGGCTAATGTTGTGGCAGATGCTCTTATCCGAAAATATATGGGTAGTTTAGCACACTTGGAGGCATATCAAAGGCCATTGGACAAGGAAATTCACCGATTGGCTAGTTTGGAATTTTGTCTTGTGGACTCTAGTGAAGGAGGGGTGATTGTGCAAAATAGGGTTGAATCATCACTTGTTGTGGAAGTCAAGGAGAATCAATACAACGACTTGTTATTGGCACAACTAAAAGAGGGAATTCATAAACATAAGACCGTGGCCTTTTCTCTTATGCATGTCATGTGTGTCATTCCTTTAATCCTTAGGCCTTTATCATTTCGTAGCATGATGTGCAAATATTCCTTGATGTTAACAAAGGAACTCGGAGACTAACTCAGATCCTTTACGCACGATTGAGGATAGAAGAAGAGAAACATTTCCTAAATGTCGTAGTAGCCTCCCTATTATAAGTGTGGCCGACAACACACCGATAAGACACATCTCCATGACACCTTAGGACTCCTAAACCATGCTCTGATACCAAGTTTGTGAGTCCAGTAAGCCTACGTTACATCAACCTCCCATCATAACTCATGCATGATTTATCAAAACATAATTAGATCTTGACTTTCATATTGAATACATTTAACTCAATGGCCCATAAATGTTTTTCTCATGATGGAAAACTTAAGTAAATAACCAACAGTGTACATGGAGCTTCTATGACAATAAATACCTAAGTACATAAACCAACTAGACTCGAATGCCCACTAGAAATGTAGCAGACTCACCATAATCTGCTGCGCAGAAGATTCCTATCAAAGACTTATATCATCCTGTAAAAGCATATCTGCATCCATTAAAATATGCAGCGCCCCCAGTAAAAGGGACGTGAGTACATGTGGAATAGTACTCGCATGTAAGGCAAATAGAACAACATATGAAATCATGGTAATTCAATAAGAGGCATATGAAGTACATCAAAAACTATGAAACATCCCATAGATTAACATTTTCAAGTCTCGTTATGCTTACATATGAACTATGCGTGGAATACATAATATGAAGTAATTGAAACAACATGTACAAACAAGGCCAATAAAAATGGCACATAATGTCTGCGTTAACAATGCATCTTACTAGATCGTCCATATCCCTCTCTTATCTTACCCCTGTGCATTTCATAGACCGTCCTTAGTGTTCACATATCATATTATACATAGACCGTTCATAGGATTCCACACACAATATACCTATATGTTTCTTACCGTTCATAGGATTTCATACCCAATACACCTATGAGTTTTATAGACCGTTCATAAGATTTACATACAAAATAAACCTGTGCGTTCATAGACTGTTCACAGGATTCACATATACCATATAATACAGATGTGCGTTTCATAGATTGTTCGGAGTGTTTACTTACACAATACACATGTGCATTTCATAGACCGTTCACAGTGTTTACTTACACAATACACCTGTGCATTTCATAGACCATTCACAGTTCTTACTTACACAATACACTTGTGCGTTTCATAGACCGTTCACAGGATTCACATATACCATACAATACACCTGTGCATTTCATACACCGTTCACAGTGTTCATTCATATTATATTATACACCTATACATTTCATAGCATGTCCATAGGGTTCACACATTATACAAATATGTGTTTCATAGCCCGTCCATAAGGTTCATAACACATCATTACGCACATAACCATTTATAAACTCAAAGCGACACAATTAACATTTTATTAAGGTCATAAGTTCCCGGATCATTGGAACACTTCGTGTTCATGATCATCATGGAGAAACATTGCTCATTACATTAGCACATGCATAGTGAATCAGTAAGTCAATTTCAATGGCACATGAGCCCAATTTCTTTTCTTAAGGTTCATCATCATTTAGCATAGGACATGTCCCTTTCATCTCGTTATTCACTCACTTGACATCTTGAGGTCATTATCTAAGTTCATGATTCTTGTTGACTTGACATCGAAGTCATCTACATACATTATTTCAAAAGCAAACAACTATAGTTGAAACCATTGGGACATACAACACCTCATAAATCTCATTGAGGAAAACGACCACATTTCATGTTCATACTAGCACTTCATTAGTACTTTTAACTATTTACAACATCATTATTTCAGTGGATCCCTTTTTACACACACATTATTCTTCATTCATGGCACGGTGGCCGTATCTTATATTCCATACTTTCATTTCATTAATTTTAAGGCTTTTCATTATAAACATCAACATAGAGAATATTCTTGAAGTACCTTTCCCCAAAAGGGCAATACACAATTTCAACTCATAAATATGTAAAGGCTTAAAACACATTGGAAATACCTACCAAGCATAGAATTAGTTAGAACAATCACATTTGGACATGAATTGAATATATAAGCTTTTGGGTAATTCTATTTTCGGAGTCAATTTGGAATAGTTGAATCAAGGCTCATTTCATAATATTTCACACATCATTTCATTTCGTTGGCGCTATTGGCCACAAGTATAACTTTCATTCTTGGCACGGTGTTCACACTTTATATCCCCAACTCACTATTTCACACTTTATACCCTCAACTCACTACTTCACACTTTATATCCCCAACTCACTACTTCACACTTTATATCCCCAACTCACTACTTTCACTTTCAAGCATCTATATAGATTACCAACAACAAGGAATCCCTAATCATGACTATTAGTACACCTATGACCAATTAAGAGTCATGCATATTGAGACATCTTACACAATTTGGCATAATAGCCTTCACTTGAAATACTACTTGGAGTCATAACATTGTTATACCCAAATCATGCTTTGAATACATTCCTAAAGGATAACATCATATGATAAGCATCTGAAACACATTTTGAACATATACCTTTCAACACAAAGCATATTCAGAATAGTTGATTTATAAAGAATAACTCGAGACTTATAACAACATCATGGAATTCAATTCTAGGAAAGAAGTTTAGCCAACATACCTCGCCTGGAACTTTCCTTAAATTAATACAACATTCAAGAAATTCTATCAATCTCAATCTATTTTGAGACAAAACAAAATTGAACACAAATTAGGAATATATTCATGGTTTTGGTTCATTTGAGCATTTTATCAAACACTAGGTGTGCAAATTTGTCTACAAGGTTCTTGTACAACATTTCCTTCATTCCATAACCCAATCTTTACTTATTTGAGCTCATTAATCATCCCACAAACTTTATTGGTACAAGCATACATAAATAATGCTCTTACACCCAAGAATCATACTCCTAATCATCCATCTTTTACCTCACACTTGAAATTGAAGACTAGGAGTTTGAATCTTACCTCTTGAGTTAGGATCTTTTGAGATTTCCTTGTTAATCTTCAAATATTTAAGCAACAATCGAAGGACAATTTGTTGAAGATCACTCTCCCACTCTAGGGAACTCTCTCACTCTCAAAATATTAGGTTTTAGCTAAAACATGACTTAACCCCTCTATATACCCCGACCTTGGGGTTATTTAATGGGCTCCTACGTGCGCGGCCACGCACACAAGGCAGAAACTCCGAAATATGTTCAGCCGCACATTTGCGCGCATATGACGTAGGTCAAGTAAAATGACCCTAACTCTCTGTAAAAATATCCAAATGATGAACCGGTTGATGCGTTAGAAACTAAACTCAAAGGGCTTTAATTTGATAGTTAGATCACATCTTAAATCCTTATAGTTTGGTAGAAGAGTGAATTTCAAGTAGGATGTTATACGAATTGAGACATCCTTTCCACTTAATGTATCCAACTTGTTCCACACAAGTTCTTGCCATTCAAAAAACTCCTTAGTATGCTCCAACACACCTTAAATATATATTGCCATTTCAAAATGATGTGGTTCTATCTCATGGGTCTCCTTTAATACATGAATATGTTATTCCCGACTGCCGTTGGATCACTTTAAAATCCTAAATAATTAGGAAATGCTTAACAGGGCTTTACAGACAACTATACTGGTAGAATGGCATGATGAGGGACATCGCCAAGTACATCGCTCGGTGTCCAAATTGTCAGCAAGTCAAGGCTGAACATTAGAAATTGGGAGAGTTGCTACAGAATATGAAAATTGTGACGTGGAAATGGGAAATGATCAATATGGATTTTATTGCCGAATTACCACGATAATGGTGAAATTTTAACTATATATAGGTTATCGTGGATTGATCACCAAGTAGGATCACTTTCTGCTAGTTAAGACTACCTTCTCATCGGAAGATTATGCTAAGATATACATTAAGGAGATAGTTCCACTCCATGGGGTTCCGATTTCCATCATATACGATAGAGGTGCCTAGTTACAGCTAACTTCTGGAGATCATTCCAAAAAGGATTGGGAACAAAGATCAACCTTAGTACAACCTTCCTTCCACAAGACGATGTCCAGGCCAAGCACACTATTCAAATAATCAAGGGCATGCTACGGGCGTGTGTACTAGACTTCGAGGGATATTGGGAGGATTATCTACCACTCATTGAATTTTCTAACAATAATAACTACCATAGTAGTATAATATGGCACCATATAAGGCCCCATATGGGCGAAAGTGCAGATCTTCTATTAGCTGGTTCTAAGTGGGTGAAACAAAGTTATTGGTACCAGAGCTGGTACAACAAGAAGTAGTGAGAATTAGAGTTCGCTATAGGGGACTAGGTATTCTTGAAGGTGTCACCTACAAAAGGCGTGATGAGATTTGGCAAAAAGGGAAAACTCAGCCCCTGGTATATCAGATAATATCAAAGCATACGGACTGTCGGTCATGTGGATTATGAGATTGAGTTCCCCTGGGAATTGGAAGTAGTGCATCCGGTATTTCACGTGTCTATACTCCAAAAGTGCTTGAGTGATCTATCCTGTGCCACCCCTATTGGAGATATCCAAGTTATAGAAGACCTATCTTACGACTAAATTATGGTAGCCATCTTAGATCGACAAGTCCGTATGCTCCGAACTAGAGAATTCGCTTTGGTCAAGGTACTTTGGAGGAACAAAAGGAAGTAGGAGATGATGCGGGAAGCTAAAGAGGACATGAAATCTAGGTACCCCCATCTATTCCCCACTATGGAAGGAAACAATGAAACTATCATCATGGGCCACGATTCAACATTCAAGTACGAATGTTCCGAAGAGGGGATGATGTTACACTCCACACTTAAATAAAGTATGGTAAGTCCGGTGCCTAGCGAGGCAAATCAGCTGGATCCACGTTCGAAGCAAGAAAGAGGTCACACATTTTATTTGGTCTACACCATGTGTCTCACAGGGCGCAACAACTGGAGCGGGGCAACCCGTTTTGCATGTGGAAGTGGCATAAATTCATATGCTTGGTAACAGTATTAAAAGGGAAGTGAGGCTCTTTCTCTTTCATTCCAGAATTATCATCAGAACAAGTCCTCTCAAAATACTCTCAACTCCTCTTTATAATTTCCTAGCGAATTAAGGCAAAGTAGAAGGTGAATCTGGATTTAGCAAGATTTAACTCAAAGATCTTGGAGTCATAGTCGTGTCGATTAGCATCTAGTGGAATCGATTCTGAAGATTCATTAGAGGCGAAGCTAACCACCATAGTGTGTAATTAGATCTCCAACAAGGTATGTAGGTCAACCTTATTTCTTGGCATGAATTAGTGTAAGTCTCTCCTTCTTTCTAATTGACTCTTGTACTGCAATGTTTAGTAGTTCTAAGTCCTCTCAATGATTATTATCCATGTTCCTGTGCGATTTTGCTGGTAGCACGTCTTTTTGAAGTCTACATTGTTTCCCGCTGGTATCTTATTGTCGGAAAGTATGATTTATTCTTTTTGATACCCAATTTTGCCCTCATCGTTTATACATATCACTTTTTACATTATCGCCAATTGACAGGAGCCATATAAGTATTTTCTATAAGTTTTCATAATTTCTTAAGGCTTTAAAATTTATTTTCTTGCATTGTTGTTCAAATATTTACTAATTACTCTTCCAAATTATTTTGTGATGACTTAATCATCCAAATTTATTATTTACACCCACATAGATGTTTTCTAAATTCATAATGTTAAGCTATTATTTCACAACATTTTACTGCATAAATAATATTTTTACTATTTATTAACCATTTTTATAAATTATTTTAAATATGTTTTGCATATGTAATTTCATAGACCAATCCGAAGCCAATTTGCGGACCCAAATACCAACCCATACCTCAAAATACCTTGGCCCAAACCCCCTAGCCCAAAACCTAACGACCCCTTTAATTATAACCCGGTCGAGACCAGTTCTACGACCCATCCCGCTTCTTCTCTAATACTGGTTGTTGATCTTAAATGCTCAAATGATCAACGACCCAATGCCATTCAACCATTTTAATTACCCCCCGGTCCTAACCCCAACACCCATTCTTCTGAGACAGCCGCCCCCAAATCCTCTAAACCCTCATCTTCTCTCTTCTGAAGAACCTTAGCCGCCTCTCCCCCTCTCCTAATCCCATTGATAATGGGATTCCATCATTATTTGCTTGCCACATCTATATTTCCCGGCTACTTGTCACACGTTTATGGTATAACATAGCTACTTACCCAATTCTAGCAAGTACCATCTCCAGATCAGACTTTAATCGACTCTAATCTTGGAGAATTAGACAATATTTCGTCCATACACATGAAGAAAGGCCTGATTCATTATACCAGTTAGCCGATCTTAAGCACCGAACCCTAATTAGGGTTTGGAGTTTGATTTCTTTCCTTTCCGGTTACTTTACAGATTTCATATGTATTTTTCTTCTTTCCTTATTTATATTTTCTTAATTTTCCTTCCTTATTTACTCATTTGATCTAACTACTGTATAAAACCACTTCTCCGCTGCCCCTTTAAGTCCTAAAGATTACTGCAATGATTAGCACATAAAACTACTGCTATTGCTCTCTCACTCTCACTCTTACTGTTCATTATTTTGAGACCTTGGCCGGCTTGGGGTTCAATTTTTTCCCTTTCTCGGTGCGAGCACTACTTGGGGTTTACTTGAAACCCTCGGGAACTCTGATGCACTGGGATTTTGGGGTTCTGCTATTCTTTGCTATTGACGATTGGAATATTACTGGGACTTCTTCTTTTTACTTGCTTGTTTGTTCATCTACAGCTGGTAAGTGTCTTCGGCCCTAGAAATTTCATCCTCTTTTATTTATATTCATGATCTGTACATCTGTGCCACTTAAGCCTTTGTGAACCAATTTGCTACTATACTACCCTACTATTTCATGGCTCTGAACTTGCCTAATTTCTACCTTCGATGTATGCATATGGTATGTGCTCAGCATGAATGATTCTCACAACCTCGAGCATGTCTAGCCTAATGTGTTTTTATGTGTCTGAATGTTTATACCTATTGATCGTCCTGAGATGATATCCCTACTTTATTATGCATTCTCGTGATACACTAATTCATGTGGTCTAGTTCCTGTTGGATAATTCCTGTGTAACTTAATACTATACTAAAGTCAGTTCTCAACTATGTTAGCCAAAATGTGTTANTATGAATAATTTCCACAACCTCGAGCATGTCTAGCCTAATATGTTTTTATGTGTCTGAATGTTTATACCTATTTCTCGTCCTGAGATGATATCCCTACTTTATTATGCATTTTCGTGGTACACTAATTCCTGTGGTCTAGTTCCTGTTGGACAATTCCTGTGTAACTTAATACTATACTAAAGTCAGTTCTCAACTATGTTAGCCAAAATGTGTTACTCTGCTAATTGTAACTTTAATGTGTGTTCCATGCCTAGTTTAATGCTATGTTGTTTAGTCCCACATTTGGCTTACAAGGTAAACAATGCAATATCGAGCCTTTTCTCCTAAGTGTGGTATGATAATCCAGTTCTTGAGGTATCCTTGCCTACTATGAGTTCTGGTGTTGTTTAAGCTTTTGTATTATGATTGGTATTTTGCATGTTGGAGTTTCTTCATGCTCAATTAATGTTTGTTTGTAGACCATGTCCACCAACCTGTTTGGTTATCCCATTTTTATTAGGTTCTCATTCTAGACATCTTCATGTGAGAAATGTACTTTATTGGTTTCATGTCTGTGATTCTACTGAACTCTCATGTCTGAAGTTCTTTATGCTAATTCTGGATTATGCTTTGCTTTGAAACTTTACTTCAATAGTTTGTTAACCTATGATGGTCAATCATGTCTCCTTAGTTTCTGAAAAATGCAAGCATGAACATGAATTTTGTATGCCCTATGAACTTGTCAATATGCTTTAGAGAGAATTGATGTTAGTTATGGCATTGAGAATTCAGTGTGTAGACTTCAAAAGTTGTTTAATTAATCATATGTATAGTTTGTTGCTCGTGTGGTTAAGTTTTGCGTTATTGGGTAAGTTAGTCCTCCCTTCAAGCCTGGTATGGGTCCGTGTCTAAGTTTGAGTCATATAACTGATACACACTGATGTTTAAGGGTGTACCTAGATCTGGGTTTGCTATTTGTGCGAAAAATAAGCTTATTGAAGGCCTCGACGTTGCTGGGTTATTCTCCCTTGGGCCTACTCTGTTTATTGGGCCTCTATTCATTTTAGTTGTAATATTTGACTAGGTATTCTTTATTTTGAGCATGTAATGATTTGTAAACATACAATTGGGGAGTTAGTGAAACTTGGGAAATGAGTGTACTCTATTCTTGCATAAAAGGGTAGAAAACATGCTATAGGATCTAAGTGATTTATTTGATATCTGCTCAACATGTCCTATTCCTGTACACTATTAGAAAACATGCTCATAAGAATCTAAGTGGTTAGAAAACATGGCCATAACACTTGTTCACATGCTCCACTTCTATTCGGTATTAGATAGTATGCCTGTAGGATTCAAACATCACTGGTTATCTGTTCAATTTGCTCTAATGCTATGTGTTAGATATCATACCTATAGGATAAAACAACATATGTTGTTACTAAATCTCATCTAGATACCATGTTTATAGGGCTTCAACTAATTAATCAATCAATCGCTTCTATTGCTTTTAGCACACCGCTCATCTAGATATCATGACCCTATGACCTTAATCAACTAAGCAATTACTTTGTCTCTTCATTGTATTGATACACTTAGATGACATGCCTATAGGTATAAAGTATCATAAAAGCAATTTCAATTGTCAACCGTTAGAAATCTTGCCTATAAGATATGGTTACTCATCTTAGAAAGCATGACTATAAATCAACGTCGTTAATCTTGGGCTTTCGAACAGTCTTATTGCCTCGCTGCACGAATAATATAGATTCCATTCCTATATGTAAGTACTACTTTTAATCTAAAAATATGTTAGCCTAAAACTATAATGCTACAAGTACAATGCTGGAAATCATAATCACCTAGAAACAATGCCTATACGACCTAACGTCAATAATGCTTCTTAATCCTGAAATTGTCCATTTCCTAATCTGCTTACGTGCATTTGTTCTTTATGTGTGGAGGCTAAATTGAGCCCTTAATGTTCTTTATGTGAAGCCCCATATGTTCTGAATGTATGCTAGTTTAATCATTTTTTAGCATGCTAAGTAGAATCTACAACCACCCAAATAGTAGGTCCAAAGACTCCTGGACCATAGGCGTGGGACGGGTAGTGCACGCGTAGGACACGACCTAGAATTGCATTAAAGCGCCTTTAAGTAAAAAACTTTAACTTAGTAATCGGGTAGAAGGAGATGATAGTCTGTACCTGCTGAATAATACGAGCAACCCCTACCTCAAGGGAGTTGCGAAGTATTACTGATGTTGCTCTAGGTGATCCTTTGAGCTAAAAACTTGGGACCCCCCTTCTTTATATGTTTATTGTTCACACATAGTCATCAAATATAGAATAATTAAGTTGTATCTTGCAACCTCTAAATACTTGTACTGATTATCTATATAGTCTAATTATTTCCCGATTTTCTTTGCATGTGTTTATAATAGCACCTTTAAATTCCTTATCTTACCCTCACTTATATGATCACTTAGGACTTTTGTAAACCGAAAATCCCACATAGTTTAAACTTTTGCTGGGACCCACATTTGTGAACCTCGAAGAGTGCCTAACACCTTACCTTTGAGGTAATTTGATCCCTTATACAATCTTTGGTGACTAGACTAGTTAAACAAAGTTATTTGCGAATAGGTTCCCTAACGCACCCCAAAATCGTTTGGTGGCGACTCTTCTCTTTTAATACCCCCATTTAAAAGAGTTGTCACATGTTGAAACCCGCTTTTAAGAGAAAAAGGGACATGACAGCGTGGCGACTCTGCTAAGGATTTAAACTTAGGCTAGTACCATAACGAAGGTGACTTATGTGGATTATTTGATGACATATACATCCTTTCCCTTATTTGTTTAAATTGCTATAACATATCCCCTCCCCTTATTTCCATTTATTTGCTATGACATGAACATAATTCCGTCCATTGCTTTCATATTGTTTAAGACTGCTACATCATGTCTTTCCCATCCCTATCTCCCTATTTGCTTCATTTAATTATGTTCTCGCATGTTTTCATGAGTTAGACTTACTTTTCTCTTCCATCTTTCCCTTTTTCTTTTTTCTCCAGTTTATATTGTTTACTGTTTTTACGCACTTTCATCATGTAAATATTTAGCAACGTGTTACTATTTTTGTATAAAGCATGCTCCCATATCATACTCCACTCGCGCTTATTATCAACATAGCGACGCTTGATGAGTGTCCGCATTTTCTAAAAAACACCCTTTTAAACTAGAAAGGCTTATTTGTACTTGACTAGTCGATCAACGGTGCAGTCGACGGTTCCGTGCCTTTCCCTCTCGAGTTGTTCACTTGAGAGTACCAGTCTAGACCTTTCTAGAAACAACAGTCTCATTTGAAATGTACATGCATCATGCTAAACCTAGTACATATTGAGATGTCATTGACGCATCAACCCGCTTAGATGAACCTTGTCCAAAGTCAAACGGGATTTCCATAATCCCAAAGGACACCATCATATTATGTGCATTACTTGGAGAAAACATGTCAACATGCTGATCAGTATTGCATAAATAGTCGAATATGGGGAGGGAAAGGGCTAACTTTTATTTGTTTGCAAAAAATGAAGCCTGGTGGAATAACCTTGCACCCTGTGACAACAATCATGTGAGGAGGGTATTGGGTAACCTGCCATCTTTGTTGAACATTCAACCAAACATGGAACTGATCGAGGCTGCTACCATGTTCTAGGGTGAGAAGAGAGTCATTTTCCGATTTAGCAATATAAAAATGACTCATCTCTTAGAAGAAATAGGGGGTTTCGCCAAGTTACCATGGGATAGTCCAGGACAATTGGTGCCAGAAAATCACACTCCACGCGGTTTTCTGAAAATGTTGGGTTTTAACAAGAATGATAAATTGGTATGTCTGAAGAAATCGTACATACCCTTTGAGTTTCTCTATGAGCATTATGGGTATAGCAAATCATATTGCCTTCATAATTAGAAGTTAGCCATTACCTCTTTGGGATGGGTGCACCGCGTTGCTTATGTTTTCATAGTCTATTTCTTGGGTTTGTTGATCTTTCCAGTGATAGGGGGAAGAATTCATAGTCGCTTAGCCATGGTCTACAGGAACTTAATGGAAGGTATCAAGGGGTAGAAGTACACTATCATCCCGATGATTTTAGCTGAGGTGTACCATGCTCTAGATCAGTGCAAGAATGGGTTTGGGCACTTCGACGGTAATAATCTCTTGCTCAAGTTTGGCTGCTGGAACACTTTCAGAGGGGTGATTATCTTTAGGAGCTTCTACGAAGGCCACTGAACGACTACATAGCCAGTAATCATCCAAAGAAGATGACATTCATCCCAGACAAGTTTGCAAAGCCTGGAAATGCTGTAAGTTGGGTGCCTTTCTTTAGCAACCTGATAGACGAGCAAGTGCATTAGATATGTGAATGGTTTTCTAGTAGTGAGTTCATCATCAGATCCAAAGGAACCACTCACTTAGTACTGATGGGGCTGCGAGGTATCTACCCTTATGCTCCTATAAGGGTAATGATACAAGCTTGGAGGAAAAAAGTCATACCTTTCCAACATGGTTCAGTATAAAGCATATTTCAAAGAAGATGTCATCCCATTCAACTTCGAAGCACAAATCATGTCGAACTAAAAGATCATCGTGGAAGGAGAGACTACTCAGCTAGACGGGGTTCACGCCAGTCATATGTACTACTATTTGGCATGGTTGGAGGACGACATAGATGGGGATGTTAGACAAGGGATCGATCTATAAGATAGGATCGTTGATGAGGTGGGTGAGGCGCATGTAAAGTATAAGAGGCTACAAAAAAGGGTGTTTGTATTCGAAGCTAAAAATCTAGAGCAGCATAAGGTGGATATGGAAGCATCGGAGAACGGAAGGAAATTGCAAATAAGTCGATAGAAATTTTGCAACATCTAGAATAAGGACTGATGGAGCTAGAGGGGAAGATGAGAAATAGGCTTTGGGATTGTCAAGGCATGGATCCGGATGAAGGAGGGAAGTTGGCAATGACGTACTTGATACTCGACATGTGCGATTTGGGAAATGTGATTGATGGAGTCAAGAGAGCCAAGCATGGAAAAGGTCCTTTAGGGACCAAGTAGACTAGAAGATAATGTTGTTTTACTGCTTTCTAGACTATATTAGATTTAAATGTAATAAGGCTTAATGCCATTAGTGACTCTATAATTATTATTTTCGATTTATTGAAAGATTGATTCGGCTTATTTTCGCATTAATGGAGTGAGGAAACATTGGCTTGAGTTTTCTCCAAGTCTATGTGTCGCTTAGGACTACCTCAGGCACATTGAGGTCCCCAAATTAGGACGGGAATTATTTCATAACCTTATGTGATACATGGTTAATTATTGCAAACACACTTTTACTTCGTCTTACTAACTTGGTTACCTTTTTCCTTTTTCTTTTGATTAGTCCCATTCCCAAAGGTTGGTCCGTGCATTCTAGCCTCATCAACATACCACACCATATCCAAAGGTCCTCCACTTCCTGCTCCAACTAGCAACCTAAAAGGCAAAGGAAAAAGGAAGATGGATGATCTAAGTGGTAACCGAAAAGACAATGCTACCATGGCAGAGAACGTTGAAACCTCATATGGAAGAAGTACGCCAGGACAGAATGAGTAGGTCTTACATTTGGAGCAGAAAATCTTGGAGTTGTAGGGTGAGCTTAAGCAGGTCTGAAATCTGGCAAACCCTTCCCTTACTCTAAATGTCCTTAACATCAACCAGCAATACACAACCACTCAAAACTAAACACCACCGCAAAACACCCAAAACCAAAATCCACCACCCATAGCTCCACAAAATCCTCCTGCAAAACACTAGTATCACAATCCCGCACCTCCTCAAAAATCACATCCCACCACCAGTGCAAACCCCTCAACAACAACACCATTACCCAACCCAGTATCCACAAACCACAACTTATCACA
>AWOL01S0032162.1:0-14996 GCA_000715115.1 Nicotiana otophora
CAAAAAATCGACCAAAGTTGGTCGGTTTTTCAAAATATTTTATTTTTTAATTTTTTTTTACGATACCGACCAACTTTGGTCGGTTTTCTTTAGCGCAAAAATGCGGGAAACTATTTTTGAGTCCCGCAAAATTTATTTTTCAAGAAACCGACCAACTTTGATCGGTTTTTCAATTAAAATAAATAAAAATTAATATTAAAAAAACCGACCAAAGTTGGTCCGTTAATTCGGTCGGTCATTTTAAAAAACCAACCAACTTTGGTTGGTAATTGTATTTTTTAATAAAACCGACCCACTTTGGTCGGTTATTTTCGTGCGAAAATACAACTAAAGAGTATAAATCAAATAAAAAACAGTCTTAAAACAAAATGCACCAATGGTCTAGTGGTAGAATAGTATCCTGCCACAGTATAGACCCTGGTTCGATTCCCAGATGGTGAATCTTTTGATTACATAATTAAAATATCGACCAACTTTGGTCGGTTGTTTTTGCAATATTTTGTTTTTTGAATTTAATTGATCGAGCAAAGTTGGTTGGTAATTTCCGACCAACTTTGGTCGGTATACCTTTCCGACCCCCTAAAATATCGTCCACACATAAATGGTCATGTTTTGGACGGTTATTGGCCATTACCGATCAAAGTTGGTCGATTTTTACCGAATTTCTAGTAGTGACAAACGTTAAGCAAAATTTGACAGTCATAATGCAATCTTCATTAACGAACAACGGTAATTAATAAGTTTTTTTATTAACAACGGTACTCTGCAAAGATGGAAAAGTACAATATCGTTAAAACACTTGGGAACTCGAAATTTGGGGTAGCAAAAAATAATTATTTAGGATTTTTATTTTGCTGTTTCGTTTCGTCTCTTATTGAATCAACTATATAGGATCAACATTCATTATCATTCGGAATTTAAACTTTTACTTTATAAGTCATAGTAGTTAGTTTGCATTGAAAGAGTCTCATTGGCATTCAAACCTATGGGGAAGAATGAGTTATTAGTGGTTAGAGGTATTTGGGAGTAGAGTTTAACTCTAGGTTGGGCTGCTCTCCCCGGTACAAGCATTGCCCTGGCCATGAGACCCTTGGGAACTTTGAAGTATCGGGGGATTCAAAGGGGGCATCGACCTTGAGTAGAATTCTCTCCTTAGCCCTTAATTCATTGACACTTATTACTTTTTTTGGGTTTGATGTTTAATGACAACGAAAGGTGTTCAATATTGATCATTTACTATACATAACCTCCGCATTAGTGTGACTTTCTCAGTATTTAAATACTGTCAGTGATCCTTTCCTTTATTCTTTGCTTGTAAATTTCATATATGGGCATGTATATAGTACTGTTTTTTCTAGTAACCTTCTCTTTTTTTTTTGAACATGTACAATGATTTGGGCCTGCTGAGTTCTTTAACAACTCAGGCCCAAGTCTATCTCTGCTATGTCTCAGAAGGTTCAGAGTCAGCTATCGCTCGTCCCTGTTATTGCTGGGCTTGCCTCTTTGAGGCCCAAACCCCCAAAGTCCTTTCTTTCCCTTTGCTCCTTTATTTACTGCTTTCGTTATTTTACAATTTCACTATGTCGTTACTCTTTACTGTGTTCCTGTTATTTTATCTCACATGTATATGACAATTATATATTGGACTGAATGCTTTATTTTATCTTTTAACTCATATAAAGTGACTTAGGCAAGCCTCAAAGAACTTAGGACTAAAAGAAGCATTAGTTAGCAATTAATTCTACATCTAGTTATGAACTGTTATTGATTCAGTATTCTTGGCTAACTATTTTCTTAAAGATTTTTGAAGCTCAAAGGCATAACAAAGCGACAGTCCCTCTTACAAAAGAAAAAACCAGAATTGAATCACGAAGTCTAACTTTTCTAAAAGGAATCTACTCCTCTCTAAAATCAAAATGTTGCTGCCCCAAAACAAAGACTTTTAAACAGTTTTCTTCAAGTCTACTATTTAAAACCAAGGTATATCTTAGGTTCGTTTTCATAACACTTTCACTTCATTTGAGTAATATGAACTGCCATGTTCTAGGAGACAAAGTGCTTTAACTTAGCTTCTCTTTTACACATTTTTCATACAAACATCCTATCTTTCAAAATTCTTTTCAAGCATATATACTAACATTATTTTCCCAATGCTTTTCTTTAAAATCCATCCTCTTTAAACTACACTCTTCCCTTTAGGTATTATGCCCTAATATATGGTAAGCTACACTCTTTTGAATATTAGTTAAGGCATAATATAAACAATTAGTCCTAAATCTAGTCTAACCCCTATGGAGCTACCTCATGTAGATTTTAAGGGGTGCCTTAAACCTTCCCCTTAGAAGAGCAAGAACTCTTACCCATAATCTCACCGGTTAGCAGACCAATAAAGAATATGACCTTTAGTAATTAAATAGGTACCCCAGTATTCCTTTTAAATATTATATAGCGACTCTCTTTCATCAACAACAGAGAAACCACAAACTGAATCTTGTTTTGACTAGTACAAAAATATGGTGCGACAACATGGTGACTCTGATGGGGATTCATACTTAGGTTCGGACCTTAGAAGACTTAGACTAAATTTGGCATTTAGATTTGTTTGTACATTTCTCTAATTGTAGTTAAATTTGCAATTACATGCTTACCTGCTTTATTTGCTCTTTATGGTTATTATCATGCTTATTATTGTTACACCCTTATCTGTTACTACTTTACATATACTGTCATCATATTTCTTCCTATCGAGTCTTGGCCGTACACTATCACACACAATGACACACGAGGGTTGTCTTGAACACCCTTCCGAACCTTCTTTTTAAAACTCTCTAGTTTTAGAGAATGGTTCTGTCAGGTCAACTGACATAACTTTTTGAGTCTTCAGTCCAACTTAAAAGTAGGAAACACTCTACTCTAGCAAAAATAGGTCATATTACATAAACTTTAGGTGAGCTGATCCTTGGCATCGATACACAATTAGGAAACCACCCTAATGTCAACGGGTCACGCACCCAACCACATGAATTCTGTGAAAAGACGAACAAACCTGACGAAACATCTAAAGATCCGAAGCAAACACTTACCAAAACCTTTATTTACCTACTTAAAAAATGGAAATCAACCAAAACATCCCCGAGATTAACATGGTGATGGGAGCGCCACACAAGTTGAAGCAGTGGTGGAAGAATATCTACCGTGAACAGGGAGATGAGATTCAGACAAACCTGGGGGCACGGAACGCCTTGCTAAACATCCAAGCAGACAGGATGCTCACTCGCCTGCTGATTGTGTTCTAGGATACGGCTAAGGCGGTGTTAAAGTTTACTCATTGTGAGTTAGTGCCGACATTGGAAGAGGTTACTGATAAGTGTGGATTTTGACCACTTATTAGCACCTTTTTGCTTTTGTTTTAGTCTGAAAGTATTGATTTATGTACCCAAAACTAATGAAAATGTGCAAACTGCAGGAATGTTGGATGTTTGGGCTCTCTTGATGAAATTCGACTCAAAAAGAAATGTTCTGACTCACAAGGCAAGAAAGGGCGCATGACATAAGAAGTGTGGTCCGCAGAAGAAAGTGCGGACTGCAGAACAAGTGAAGAAGCCCATCAGGGTTTTAGCTGATGTGCTGACCGCACATGATTTGTGCGGCCGCAGAACAAGGTCTGCACTGACAAAGGATTCAAAGATTAGAGAGTGTGCAAATGACCAAGACTTGAAGCCTTGCCTAAAGTGTGGACCGCACAAGAATTGTGCGGCCGCAGAAGATACTTTGCAGCTGCAGACCAAAATTGTTCGGCTTCAGAATCCAAGTACTTGCAAGCTGAAGCAATCCGCGGACCGCACATAGAATAGTACGGCCGCAGAACCTTCCGAGGGACATTTTTGTCAGCAAATTTTGGGCCACTATAAATAGATGAGAATCACATTTTTATGCAAGTTTCGAAGTTTGAGCTGCTCTAGCCGTTGTATTTTGCTATTTTAGGAAGTTTGTGACTATTTAGGATTTAAACATCATATTTTATCATTTTAATCTTAGATTATGAGTTTAATTAGTATTTCTTCTTTGTTTTCTTCATTCTTTACTATGACTAGCTAGATTCTTACTAGGGTTATGACCCAACTCTAGTGTGTAAACCTTATGGGTACTTAATTTAATGCTTGTTTATAATTAGGTGTTGATTATTTAGCATAGCTTATGATTTAACTTTAGAATTAATGGTTGTAAATATTGATTTATACCTTTTTGACTTGGTCTTTACTTGAGAAAGAGGGACCTAGTCTAGGATAACTTGGCTAATAAGGAATTGGGCTAATTAAGGGTTTGATTAGTAATTAAAGGGTTTAAACTAGAGATAGTGAGAACCTGACTTGAGCTCATATCAACTATTTAGCTTGATAACCATTTGGGCTTTAAAAAGCGAAATTGGGCAAAATCACTCTATGACCAAGAGGCATTGAGTGGGTAACTTAGAGTTGAGAGCTATAATATACCCCAATCAACAAAATAAGTATTAACGTATTTAACCCATTAGGCGAACACCTAGGTTAAGGTCACATCCCTAGGCTTTTTAACTATTTGGAAAAACAACAAAAATAATCATTCGCTTTCTAGTTTCTTCTCTTAGCTTCTAATTGTTAGATTAAAATTAGAAGTAGAAATCAAAACCCCTTGTTTGGAAGTGCAATCTAGTTGTTCCATCTGCTTTCGTCAAGTGTATACTCCTAAAACCCATATTAAACTCCCTGTGGAAATTGACCCCGACTCTTGTTGGGTACTATTCTTTCAACGACCATTTCCACTCACTATTGAGTGCGGATTGGACGTGGATCAATATTTAGCGTCATTGCCAGTGAGTTAAAACGGTGTTAGCTATATATTTGACTTTGTTTTTGGAATATTTTCTTTCCCTTCCGTGTTATTAACTTGTGTGGGAAATTATAGGTACAAACATGGCGAACAATGATATCGGAAATTTGCCCTTGGGGGAATTGGACGGCGAGGAGGAGCAAGTAGAAGAGGTACTTCTTGAGCCTCAAGCCAACCAGAGAGGCCGGGTACCTCATGACAATATGCCTGTGCCACCCCCACCTCTACCACGAGCGGCTCCACATCGGATATTGCCCGACAAAGGTTATGCTAGTACAATAGTCCCTCCCTGTATTAGGGCGGGCAACTTCCAAATAACCAATGTAATGCTCACTTTGCTTGAGCAATGGTGTTTTTTCACCGGTGCTCCAACTCAAAATGCTTACAAACATTTGAAGGGTTTTGTGGATACATGTTGGGGGAGCAAGGAAACTAATGTTTCCGAGGATACATTGAGGCTAAGGCTTTTTCCCTTTTCTCTACGGGGGAAAGCTTTAGATTGGTTGGAACGATTGCCGAACCATTCAATTCACACTTGGGATAAGTTGGCAGAAACGTTCATTGCTAAGTTTTTCTCTCCCGGACACATGGCTACACTTCGAGATGAGATCTTGGCATTCAAGCAAGAGCCTAATGAACCACTGCACGAAATATGGGAGGGCTATATAACAATGGTTAAGGAATGTCCCAACAACAATATGACGGAAAACATGATTCAACAAACCTTCTATCATGGGATTAACACAACCAACCAATGTGTAGTGAATGAACTAGCCGATGGGAACTTTATGACTATGCCTTATGCGGAGGTGTGTGAAAGCTTGGATGAGATGGTGGAAACGTCATCGACTTGGAAATCCTGGGCCAATGTTCCAAAAGGTGATCTGAATATGATCCACCTTCACAAAGAATTGCAAGACCATGGGCAAGCAATTGCCGAATTAACCACTACCATGAATCAACTAGCAAAGGCCCAACTAAATCAAGTGCAAGACCCCAAGCAAGTCAATGCTATGGAGGGAGTGAACATGATGGAGAACAAGAGGAGGACCAAGGGTCCACAAGTGCAAATTCGAGTGGAGAACTACGTGCAAGATGATGGTGGTTTTGAGAAAGATCATTCCTATAATGAACAAGAAGAGGAAGTGCAATATGTGAATAATATTCAAGGGCAAAGAAACAACTTCCAAGGACAAAACCAACAACAATGGCAGCCACAAAACAATCATGGCAATTGGAATTCTAACAATCAAGGAAATTGGAGTGGAAACAACCAAGGAAATTGGGAGAGGCAACAGTCAATGTGGATGGAGTAATAATAAAGGCAACCGGGGGTCGGGTTTTCAAAGGCCCCCGATATACCTATAACTGAACAACCCACCTCCTTATCCTTCCCATGGTTCAAGTCCTTCAAACAATGAGATGGGACGTATTGAAAGTATTTTAAAGTAAATGATGGAAAATAACGCCGATTCGGATGCCCAACTTGCCTCACATAACATATCAATCCGCAACTTAGAAGTTCAAATGGGGCAAATCTCTCAACCTCTAAATTCTCGTCCTAAGGGGGCACTACCAAGTGATACGGTGGTAAATCCAAAGGGCGGTAATAATATGGGACATGCTATGGCGGTTATCACAAGAAGTGGAAGAGGCGGGAATGCACCCACCTCAAGTGAAAGGAAACTTGTTGATGATGATCAAGTGATGCAAGAAGGTGAGATCCCAAATAATGTTGTGCAACCTAATGAGAAAGTTCGGATTGATATTGACAACAGTGTGGAAGAGACTCAAGAGGAGGTGAACCCGTCTAGGGAACACATTATTGACATACCGGGGCTGGTAGTGCAAAGGCTAAGGCACCATTGCCTAGACCTCCACCTCCATACCCTCAAAGACTTACCAAGAAAAATGGTGAGAATCAATTCAAGAAGTTCATTCAAATGATGAAGAGTCTTTCAATCGATATGCTGTCGGTCGAAGCTTTGGAACAAATGCCCGGTTATGCAAAGTTTATGATGGATCTTGTGACAAAGAAGTGGTCAATGAATTTTGAGACCATCAAAGTCACTCATCAAGTGAGTGCAATTGTTCATTGAATGGCTCCTAAGGTGGAGGATCCCGGTGCTTTCACGATTCCTTGTACAATTGGAAGTGCCGAGTTTGCTAAAGCTATTTGTGATCTTGGGGCAAGTATAAATTTCATGTCCTATTCGGTTTTCAAGACATTGGGAATTGGGCAACCAAGACCCACCTCTGTGAGATTTAAAATGGCCGATCGTACCATGAAAAGGGCGTTGTGTGTGATTGAAGATGTTTTGGTCAGTGTTGATAAATTCATTCTTCCAGCGGATTTTTTCATTCTAGATTGTGAGGTTGATTATGAAGTGCCAATTATTCTTGGGAGACCTTTCCTTGATACGGGTAAGACTCTTTGTGATGTTGATGCCAGAGAACTCACTTTCTGGGTGGGTGATGAAAAAGTAGCATTCCATGTGTGTAAATCCATGCGGCAACCAAATAGCAATGACGTGTGTTCTTTTGTCGATTTGGTGACCGATGTTATTGTGGATGAAACAAGTGCTACAATCAATGTTGGTGATATGTTGGAGGCCGTTTTGCTCAACTTTGATGATGACGAGATGGATGTCTTCATGGAATGTGAGAACTCTTTGCAAGGAATGGGGTCGTACAACTATGCACCGCGGAAATTGTCCTTGGATCTTGAAAATAGGACTCCTCCTCCTACAAAACCTTCTATTGAAGAGCCACCTATCTTGGGGTTGAATCCATTGCCTCAACTCTTCGGTATGATTTTCTTGGCCCTTAATCTACTTTACCGGTTATTCTTTCCTCTTGTTTGACTAACGTGCAGGTAGATTCCATATTGGCGGATCTACAAAAGAGGAATAAGGCTGTTGGGTGCAACTTGGCGGATATTCGGGGTATAAGCCCTACCTTTTGCATGCATAAGATCAAGTTGGAGGATGGTGCAAAGCCATCCATTGAACTGTCATGCACTATCCTCGGGAAGCACGACCGGCGCTCAACCGAGTGAACCCGGCCGAGCAAGCCTATTAGATACTTTCTACCCAATTAACCCATGATCAAGAGAAGACGAGATTTCATTAATTATAAAGTAAGAGGCTCATTCATATAATCCTAAATCATTTCATTAGTCATTGTGCTTTTAAGTCCCAAAATACACATTTCTTAAAGTTCAAGTGGAACAAGTGATCAAACACAACATATCCTGTTTAACATTCCCAACACTCATATACAACCCCCATAGTGTCTACGGAGCCTCAATAGATACAAAAGAGAGTAAAGATGGTGCCGGCAACAAGGCCCCGGTTATACCTCAAAAAGTGACCATAATTTAAACAAGAGGTACAATACATGACCCCGGAATGAAATGGGGCTCACCGAGTCCGCTGAGAAGAGGATGCAGCACTATCTGTGATTCGCATTGTCTGCTATGTAACCACCTGCATTCATTTAAAGATGCAGTGCCCCCGAAAAAAGGGACGTTAGTACCGTGGATTAACACTAGTATGTATAGCTAAACACCAACTCAATAGTATGAATAATAATACAAGAAGAACAGTCAAGAATTCAATAAGGGCTTCAAATAATAGTAAAACAACAAGTTAAGGATCATATACATTTTCAAGACAATTTTCATATTACTAGGTTGGGTGACCTTTAGCACCACTATCCCACAATTAACAATAACCCCGTATTCTTACACGGAGTCCGACCTCGGCCCGATCGGCTAGGCCACCTCATCTGAGGCATTACCATAATTTCATTATAACTTTCCAGTACAGTACCACTATATGTGCGGTATGGCGTCCGATCACAGCCCGATCAACTAGGCCATCTTATTGGAGACATTACCACAATTTTATTCACAATACCACCATGTTCTCACACGGAGTCCGATCTCGGCCTGATCGGCTAGGCCATCTCGTTGGATACATTACCGCAATCTCATTCATAATACCACCGTGTTCTTACACGGAGTCCGATCTCGGCTCGATCGACTAGGCCATCTCATTTGAGACATTACCTTTTTCAGCCAATCATCTCACATCGTACTTCTTTCATGTACTTTCTATTCATTGACACTAGTGATTATGATTAAAACCATTTCGGCACCACGAAACATTATTAGTATTATTTTGAAAAATTTTACGGGGCCTTACATGAACATCAAAGGCGACTCAATGAGGCTATGCAAGAAGTTGTCAAGAAGGAGATTATAAATTGGTTGGATGCCGGGGTTGTCTACCCTATCTCCGATAGTTCATGGACTTCTCCGGTTCATGTCTCAAAGAAGGGGAGTATGATGGTGGTCACCAATGACAAGAATGAGTTGATTCCTACAAGAACAGTGATCGGTTGGAGGGTGTGTATGGAGTATCGCAAGCTCAACAAAGGCTCAAGGAAGGGTCACTTTCCACTTCCTTTCTTAGATTAATCGCTCGATAGATTGGCCGGTCGTGCATTCTATTGATTTCTTGATGGGTACTCGGGCTACAACCGAATTCACATTGCTCCGAAAGATTAAAGAAAACAACCTTTACATGTCCCTATGGTACTTTTGCTTTCAAGCGGATGCCATTTGGTTTGTGCAATGCACCATCGATTCTTTAAAGGTGTATGATGGCTATTTTCACGGACATGGTGGAGGACTACCTTTAAGTTTTCATGGATGACTTCTCGGTGGTTGGAGATTCTTTTGATGATTATCTTGCAAATTTGAACAAAGTGTTAGCTAGATGTGAAGAAACCAATTTGGTGCTCAATTGGGAGAAATGCCATTTCATGGTCGAGAAAGGTATTGTCCTTGGCCATAAAATCTCAAGGAATGGAATTAAAGTTGACAAGGCAAAGATTGAGGTGATTTCTAACCTTCCACCCCCAAACTTCGGAGTTTCTTGGGCTATACGGGTGTTTACCAGCGCTTCATCAAAGATTTCTCTAAGGTGGTAAACCCGTTGTGCAAGCTTCTTGAGAAGGATTCTAAGTTTAATTTCAATGATGATTGCATGAGAGCTTTTGGATTGTTGAAGCTCAAGTTGACAACTACTCCCATTGTCACCACTCCAAATTGGAGTGTGCCTTTTGAACTCATATGTGATGCAAGTAACGTAGCGGTTAGGGCTGTTTTGGGATAATGCACCAACAAGATTTTCCATCTGGTCTACAATGCTAGTAAGACCATGAATAGTGCCCAAGTCAACTATACCATTATGGAGAAAGAGCTCCTTGCTATTGTGTTTGCAATTGAGAAGTTCTGCCCATACTTGATGGGTGCAAACGTTATTATCCACACGAATCATGCGGCGCTTCGTTATCTTATGAGCAAAATGGACTCCAAAGCTCGGTTGATGGGATGTGTGCTTTTCTTACAAGAATTTGATATTGACATCCAAGATAGAAAAGAAAGTGAAAACCAAGTGGCGGACCACTTGTCTCATTTGGAGGAGGAGGGGAAGCCGCATGATGGCCTTGAATCAATGACTTCTTCCCCGATGGGCAACTCCTGGCAATTGCAATTAAAGAGATGCCATGATTCGCAGACTTAGCAAATTTTCTTGTGTGTGGAATCATTCCGGTTGAGTTCTCTTCAAGCCAAAGAAAGAAGCCAAAAAGGAATTGTCAAGATTATTATTGGGATGAACCATACCTTTTTCGGATTTGTAGAGATGGGGTGATTAGGAGGTGTGTATCGGAAGAAGAGCAAGGTGATATTATTGGGGCTAGTCATTCTTCACCATAACGGCAGCCAAAGTGCTTAGTTGTGGTTTCTATTGGCCTACTCTTTACAAAGATGTTAGTGAGTTAGTTAAAAGATGTGATGAATGTCAACGGGATGGTGGAATCTCAAAAAAAAAATGAAATGCCTCTCATAACCATTTTGGAGATTGATATTTTCGATTTGTGGGGCATTGACTTCATGGGCCCTTTTGTGAGTTCTTGTGGAAACACCTAAATCTTGGTCACGATGTATTATGTGTCCAAATGGGTTGAGGCCGTTGCTTTACCCGACAATGAGGTGAGAGGTATAGTGGCTTTCTTGAAGAAGAATATTTTCAGAAAGTTTGGTACTCCACGTGTAATTATAAGCGATGGGGGGTCACATTTTTGCAACAAGGCTTTTGACACTTTACTTAGCAAGTATGGTGTTACTCACAAAGTCACAACTCCCTATCACCCACAAGCTAGTGGGTAAGTGGAAGTCTCCAACTGGGGGATAAAGAGTATCTTGTCAAAAACGGTGAATGCTAATCGGACGGATTGGTCCAAGAATCTTGATGATGCATTATGGGCTTATCGGACGGCTTACAAAACATCTATCGGAATGTCGCCATACCGGCTGGTGTTTGGAAAAGCTTGTCATCTTCCTGTGGAACTAGAGCACAAGGCAATGTGGGCTCTAAAAATGTTGAATCTTGATTGGGATATAGCCGCTAACTTGAGGGTTGCACATTTGAATAAATTGGATGAGTTTTGGTACCATGTTTATGCGAGTTTGTCCTTGTACAAAGAAAAGATGAAATATATTCATGAAAAATACATTTGGAACAAAGAGTTCAAGGTGGGCGATCTTGTATTGTTGTTCATCTCAAGGTTGTAGATGTTTCCCAGGAAGCTAAAATCAAAGTGGAGTGGTCCTTTTGAAATTGTTGCTGTGACACCTTTTGGTGTATTAGACTTGAAGAATAAAAACAATGAAGTATTCCGAGTCAATAGTCACCGGGTGAAGCACTATTTGGGAAAGGTTGGAGATAGCCACGTGGTGGAGGTCATTCATTTCACTTAAGCGTATTTTGCGTCGTGCCACGACGTTAAATCAAGCGCTTATTGGGAGGCAATCCATGTTTCTTTTCCTTTTTCTTTTGTAGTTAGGTATTATTTGTGTTCTAACTTGATTTGAAGCGTGCTACAGGAATGAGTGCGACTTAAAAGAAAGGTGGACAAAATATGGCTAAGTGTTCAAAAGAATGCGGACCGCTCATTTCTATGTGCCATAGCAGAAGAGCATTGCGGCCGCACATTCCTCTTGCAGACCGCACAATTGAAATGTCAAAAATATCAACTCTCTGAAGTTTGAGCTTGTTAGTGCGGAGGTTGATCTGCGACCGCACGTGAAATCTATGGCCGCACCTGAAAATGTGCGGACCACAGATGGAGTTCTGAGATGAGACCCCCAGGTGAAAGAGTGCGGACCACACATGAAAATGTGCGCCCGCACTCGACTCTTTTCCCTTATCAAAATAGTTGGTTTAAATAGAAAAATAGGGCTCATTCAACACCTTTCCCTCTTTGAACAAAACACTGTTGCTCTATTGAAGTTTCTTGGAGATTGTTTATGGTCCTCATACACAACCACCTTGATTATCAATCCATTGCACTCACTCCATCTGGTATGCTTCAATCTCATGTTAAATTTTTGTGTTGGTTTAATTTTTATATTTTTAGTTCTTTTTAGGCCATTTGTTATTAGAGTTCAATTATGTGTCCATGTGGGGTAGATATGAACTGGGTAAACTTAAAACATGCTCTAATGGGGTTGGGTTTGTGTAATTTCATGTTTTTACCATATTGCGATGCTTATTTGTGCAAGAAATTGAAAAACCTAAGTAGATAAAAAACAATACGTCTGTTCGTAACATTTTGAAATCTGCGGCCGCACTTGAAATTGTGCGGTCTACAGATCAGCAAAATTGGCAACTCAGTGATGAAGGAATCTGCGGCCGCAAGTTAAATTGTGCGGACCATAGATTTTCCTTTACGCCTTCAGATTGTCCATTTCTCTGTCATTAGAGAGTTAACCTTTTGGAGACTCAGAAGTGCGGCCGCAAGTTAAAATGTGCGGACCGCACAACAAAATTCTGCAACCTGCGACCCCCTTCTGCGGCTGCAGATAAAGAATGTGCGGACCACAGACCCCTTATCCTGCAGACATGTATTAACTTCATAACCCCACTGTGTCCAAGTGTTTATCCCTTACGTACATAAGTGATGAATGTGTTGAACAATGAATTGCAACTAATAATCTTCTCTACTTTAATATAGATAATGGTTTGATCAAGAGGCTGAGGCGACACTTCAAAAGGAAGAGGGGAATCTTCTCGGGGTCGAGGGAGAGGTACCTTGCCCCTTTGCCAACTTA
Source organism: Nicotiana otophora (assembly GCA_000715115.1). Lineage (NCBI taxonomy): Eukaryota > Viridiplantae > Streptophyta > Magnoliopsida > Solanales > Solanaceae > Nicotiana > Nicotiana otophora. The sequence continues at coordinate 13,055 of AWOL01S0032162.1, forward strand.
AGACAATTAGAAAGAAAACCACAGCTGGCAGAGGGAGAGGTGCAGACCTCTTCGAGTCTAGATCCTATGTCCCGTCTAGGGAGGTGTTAGAGGGCAACTAAAACTCTGTTCAAGAGGAGCAGATGACCACACAATCGAGGCCACATGGGAGATACCGCTCAGGGATGAGCCTTCTTCATCTCACAGCACCTCCGAGGCATCAGATAATGCTAGCCAGGCTTCTGAGCCATCAGCTACACCAGTCCCTAAGGCACAGGTTATATATGACATCCCCAATGATGGTAGAGGGGGAGATGCTATAGCTACTGATATGGAGATATCAAAGAAGAAGGAGGTTTGGGAGGATCAATTTGTCACCTTGGTCGCCTTCACTAGTTTTTATATGTGGTGGCCAGTGAGGTCGTTGACTCTTAAGTGCCAGTTCTTATTGAAAGATTTGGAGACATACAACCCAGCAATATTGAGATAGTTCAGGGCATGAAAGGGTTGGATGCGGTTCACCGAGAGAGTGGAGGATGTGAAAGAATACCTTGTCCGGTAGTTCTATGCCAATGTTGCTTATATAAAGAAAGGGACGAAGGTGAGGTTTGATCAGCATACGCTAAACGTGTACATGGGCTTCAAAGATTTTGAGCCAAAGGCGTATCTGGAGAAGTGTGCACTGATGTAAGAAGTAAGACCTTGGCTGGCTGAGATCTTAGCACCACTAGGGCCACCACCACCATGGATTGCCGCTGGGGTTCCTATTTAGCAGAGCACTTTGAATTTTTAGGCAAAGGGGTGGCAGACATTTGTTAGTAGCAGATTGGATCCATGCCAGAACGAGACTCGCCTTACTAATTCCTCGAGCAGTTCATGTGGCTTCATCATGGCTGGGTACCCAATCAATGCGGGTGCTGTGATATCGGCCAACATTTCAGTGATTGCACGACAGGATAGCTCGGCATACCCTTATCCCAAAACTATCACAGAGTACCTCACTGATGCAAAGGTAGAGCAGAGAGATTTTAACACCAAGTTGAATCCGAAGAAACCATTCGATTGGTATTCACTGATAGATGTGAGCGGCCCAAAGAAGAAAGTCCAGCCTTCTACCACCACAGGCCAGTCTGATGAGCCAACGGTGGTAGCTTCTGAGACTGCTGATCTTCCATCAACCTCTGCTGAGCCTTCTACCAATGCCGCTTCTATGCCTCCGCCATCATCCTTAGCTGCTACCACAGCCCCTAAAGCAGCTCTAAAGCTAGTGACCATGCCCACAGTTCAACTATCTATTCTACGAATCTCCCAGACTTTGGCGAGTCTCAACAACTAGATGTAGGCAGCTACTTCTAAGTTGTTTGACTTGTCTAGTATTGTTGTAGTGCAGTCTACTACTCATGCACCACAGGCTCCTTCTGGCATTGATGAGACACTAAAGAAGATTCTAGAGAACCAGAAGATAATCATGGACACCTTGGTACAGCACGGATCTTTTATTGAGGAGCTAGGAGAGGACTAGGTAAGCAAGAAATTAGTGGCAAAGCTCCGGAAGGAGGTCATTAGACTTGCTACATCTGGAGACCTTCCTTTTCATATGATGCTTGACCCGCACCAGTCTGCCCAGATCCTGCAGCACCATCTACACCGGTGGCACCAGCTGGCCAGTCTGACGAGCCAGACCTTACTGCCGATACTGCTGAGGTAGTGCGTGCGATGTTCGACAACCCAGCCACACCTAGATTTGATGATGATGAGTTTCAGCTGGCTGATCTTGAGGGAGATGACATTGCTGGGGACACTGAGATGTCCAAGGATCCTTAGGGAGTTTTCTTCACCCTCTCTTCTTTTACTCTTATTTTGCTAAGCATTGGGGACAATGCTTAGTTTTATTCGGGGGTGGAGTTTAGTTGACACATTAGTACACTTTGATACATTTGGTCTATAATAATTTGATGATACT
>AWOL01S0032162.1:16110-26756 GCA_000715115.1 Nicotiana otophora
GTGAGGGTGGAGTTTATTTGATACATTGGTACACTTTGGATACATTTGGTCTGTAATAATTTGATGATACACTTTCTTTTCTTATTTGTATTTATTTATCTATCTTCTCTCTCTTTTCTTATGTATATTTATCTATCTTTAGTAGTTATTGCTCATTAGCCTCTTTATTGTTTCCATATTAGTTCTTGTTTTGTTAAGTAGCTTCTTTTTATGCTTTATTAGATAATAAATCTTTTGTTTTCTTAATGCCACGGTTCTTTTCAAAGGTAGTTTTTGTGTGAACCGGTTGACTCGTCCCAACGATGGATGGCATGACAACCTTCTTAAGGGAATAAGTCCGTTTTTGTGTTTAGATAATAATAGTAGTAGTAGTAGTAATGAATAGAAAGACCTAATCAAGTCAATCTCGAAGAGTTAATCATACTTCATTTGGTACCAACACACCTAACTACATGCTTATGGTTAGAGACAAGGATTTTGAAAGAAATAGCTCAAGTTAGTGACTTTGTGACTCTTGAGTTGACTTTGGTGATCATCGAGTGGTTTATCGGACCATAGTGATCTTTAAACTTGAATGTGGTTGTTGTAGGCTCTCGACTCTATCCTCTTTTACAATCTAGTTACATGAGGGGTGAGATGAACTGTTGCTATTCCAAGTATCCGTGCGAATGGTCTAGAACTTGCCTCGAATGTGTTTCAAGGTAAAATATTAAGTTTTGCTTGGTTTGAGAAGTGATTGTAGGCTTTCCTTGGCCCGTTGGAGCTTTCTATTACCAACCAATATCATTATCCCTAGTCAACACCCTTTGAGCCTCTAGCCTTTCACATTTGATAACTATGTTACAAGCCTTTACCCATTTTTTCATGACCCTCTCTTGGCACCCGGACTCTCCTTAACACTCTTGTGAAATAAGTGGCTTAAAGCATAAGTGTAACACCCCGAAAAATTTCGAAGTACTTAAGTACTAGTAAGAGAGGTGATGTGTACTAATTATATTATTTTGTGTGCAGACGAGGACTATTAATATAATGGATATCAATTGGATATGATAATAAGTGTACGAGGCATATTATAAGTGATGTGGCATATAAGGAGAGCCCTAAGTCCAAGTCAAGTTGGAAATTACATGATAGATTAAACGTTCCAAATGAGTAAGCACAAGACCAAACTTTGGATGAGCATATATACATATATATTAAGAGTTATGTGATGTATCACTTATCCAATTAAATACCTTCGCGTCTAGTTTCTAGCACTTCAAACCGTTCGTCATTTGGACACTCCTACAAGAAGTTATGACATAATTACCAAAGGTTGGCAGAATGTGATTCTGTGACCAATTCTGCGACCGCAGAGTTATTCTGTGGGCCACAGAAGTGGTCTGCGGACCGCAGAATGGTTGTAGAATTGATTAGTGTAGCCCAGTTCTGGGCATTAGTTTTGTGATCCATTGTGCAACTCGCATACCCATTCTGCGATCCATTCTGCGACCGCAGACCTGAGTTCGGAGGGTTAATTTTTTTATTATCAAAACCCGACCCCATTTTGATAAATACACTTTGGGGATTATTTTGGGGCAATTATATGATAATTTTAGAGAGAAGTGCGAGTGTTCTAGGGAGAGGAAGTAGATGAAGTATTTTGTTCACCAAGACCTTGTTCAATCCTTGAAATCCAACAAGGAAATCTCACGAGTTCTTCATCTGAGAGGTAAGGTTCCATACACTAGTTTTCAATTTCAAATTTGGGTAGAAGATGGTTGATTAGGAGTATGATTCTCGGGTATGAGAGTATTATTTATACATGCATGTACCAATATGGTTTGTGGGAAAATTGTTGAGCTCAATAGGGTAAAGATTGGGTTGAGGAGTGAAGGAAATCTTGTAGAAGAACCTTGTAGTTAAATTTGCACACCTAGTATTTGATAAAATCCTCAAATGAGCTGAGACCACGAATATCTTCCTAATTATGATTCAATTTTTTTATGTCTCAAAATATATTGGGATTGCTTGAATTTCCGAAATGTTGTAGTAATTTAAAAAAAGCTCAAAGCGAGGTATGTTGGCTAAACTTCTTTCCTATAATTGAATCCCATGATATTCTTGTAAGTCCCGTGTAATTCTTTATAAATCAACTATTCCGAATAAACTTTGTGTTGAAAGGTATATATTCAAAATGTGTTCCGGATGCTCTTATCATATGATGTTATCTTTTGGGAATATGTTCAAAGTATGAGTTGGGTATAAAAATGTTATGACTCCAAGTAGTGTTACAAGTGAAGGCTATTATGCCAAATTGTGTAAGAAGTCTCAATGTGCTTAAGATTCTTAATTGCTCATAGGTGTACTAAAAGTTGTAATTAGAGATTCTTTGTTATCGATATTCTATAAAGTTGCTTGAAAGTGAAAATAGTGAGTTGGGGATATAAAGTTTGGACACTAAGCCAAGAATGAAAGTTATACTTGTGGCCAATAGCGCCAATGAAATGAAATGATGTGTGAAATATTATGAAATGAGCCTTGATTCAACTATTCCAAATTGACTCCGAAAAATAGAATTACCCAAAAGCTTATGTACTCAATTCATGTCCAAATGTGGTTGTTCTAACTAATGCTATGCTTGGTAGGTATTTCCAATAGGTTTTGAGTTATCATATATTCATAAGTCGAAATTGTGTATTGCCCTTTTTGGGGAAAGGTATTTCAAGAGTGTTATATATGATGATGTTTATGATGATAATCCTTGAAAGTAAAGAAATCAAAGTGAAGAATATGATATATGGCCATTGTGCCATAAATGAAGAATAATATGTATGGCCAAGGGAGTCAATGAAATAATGATGTTGTACGTAGTTGAAAGTAATTGTGAAGTGATATATGGTGTGAAAGGTTATGAGATGAACGTATTTGTACTTATGTTTTCAATATGTTATAAGCTCCTACGCCCTCATGAGGAGAGGCTATGGTGTTCCTAAATATTTTAAATATTCTTGATGTACTATGATCACCCATGGCAAGTACAAGCAAGTGATGGTATGACCATGAAATGTGTCCGTTTGCCAAATGAGAATTATGAGGTGTTGTATGTCCCTATGGTTTCAATCATAGTATGTATGCTACTAAAATAATTAATGTAAATTACTTCGACGTTAAGTCCCCAAGAGACATGAACTTAGCTAATGGCCTCAAGATGTCAAGCGAGTGAATAACGAGATAAAAGGGAGATGGCCTATGCTACATGAAGATGAACCTTAAGAAAAGAAATTGGGCCCATGTGCCATTGAAATCGATTTATTGATTTACCATGCATGTGCTAATGTAATGAGTTGTGTTTATCCATGATGAGAATGAGCATGAAGTATTCTAATGATATGAGAAATTACGACCTTAAATGTAATGAAAAACTATGTCGCTTTGAGTTTATATATGGTATCATGATTGGGATTACACCTCCACTCGCATACATTGGGGTGAGGTGGAAATGGCTCTTTGTGTAGGGATTGTGGTATTGTGATACACCTCCACCCGCATACATTGGGGTGAGGCGGCAAGGCCGCTTTGTGTAGGGATTGTGGTATTGTGATACACCTCCACCCGCATACATTGGGGTGAGGCGGCAGGGCCTCTTTGTGTAGAGATTGTGGTATTGTGATACACCTCCACCCGCATATATTGGGGTGAGGCGGAAGGGCCGCTTTGTGTAGAGATTGTTGTATTGTGATACACCTCCACCCAGATATATTGGGGTGAGGCAGCATGGCCTCTTTGTGTAGATATTGTGGTATCGTGATACACTTCCAGACGCATATGTTGGGGTGAGGCGGCAGGGCCGCTTTGTGTAAAGGTGGTTATAGAGGATCCCCGACTTAATATCTATAAAAGTTAATGGAAGCTCTTAATAACATATGTTTAACTTGTATGGCTATCTAAACCCTTTTATTATTACCATGATTCATCATATTCATTATGTAATTTCAAGCCCTTGAATAGGTGTATTTGTATTGTGTAAGTAAACATTGTGAATGGTCTATGAAATGCACAGGTGTACTGTGTAAGTAAACACTGTGAACGGTCTATGAAACACACAGGTGTATTGTATAGGTGATACTGTGAACGGCCTTTGAAATGCATAGGTGTATTGTGTAAGTAAACATTGTAAATGGTCTATGAAACACACATGTGTATTGTATAGGTGATACTGTGAACAGTCTATGAAACGCACAGGTGTATTGTGTAAGTAAACACTGTGAACGGTCTATGAAACACACAGGTGTATTGTATAGGTGATACTGTGAACAGTCTATGAAACACACAGGTGTATTATGTAAGTAAACACTTTGAACGGTCTATGAAACACATAGGTGTATTGTATAGGTGATACTGTGAACGGTCTATGAAACACACAAGTGTATTGTATAAGTAAACCCTGTGAACGGTCTATGAAACACACAGGTGTATTGTATAGGTGATACTGTGAACGGTCTATGAAACACACAGGTGTATTGTATAGGTGATACTGTGAACGGTCTATGAGACGCATATGTATATAATATTATATGTGAACACTAAGGACAGTTTATGAAATGTATATGTGTAAAATAAAAAAGGAAGGTGCCACTTTCATTGGCCTTGTTTGTACATGTTGCGACAATTACACTATATTATGTATTCCACGTATAGTTCATATGGCTTAGTTGATCCTAAAAGAAGTTTAGAATGATGCAAGTATAATAAGACTTGGAATGTGATTCTATGGAATGTTTCGTAGTTTCTTGATGTACTTTATTTGCCTCTTATTTGAGTTACCATATTTTCATATGTTGTTTTAAAGCACATATAAAAACTAAAAACTCAAATAAATAAGGCTTTTTTGCTCCAAGAATCACACGCAAAAATCTCCTTCCGTATTTTCAAGCGTGATCAGTAACATTATTAGATACAAGACGGGAAAACAATTTTATGGATAAGGTAGCAAAAAAGGTGATGAAATACGAAAAAATATATATACAAGATTCCAAAAATCTAACAAAAAAGTACATTTTTCAATGGGTATGGTTGAAATTCATTGAAATCATATAGATTAGTCAATATGCAAATTTTGAGGAAGATTTGAGGTGATTTTGACTGATTTGGTATCAAAACTCATAGTTAAAATCGAATTCAAAAAATTCTTCTACGACACATGTATTACGCACTGGCCGGACTGAGATGGGTGTACCCAACCTAGGGCATTTGTTCTTCTTGTGCCCCCTCTTTCTACAGCCATAACATATTTCAAGAGCCATCCAACATGTTCCCACGTGATGTTTTTTGCAAATCAAACAATCCGGTTCATTAGCACCAACAACCCTCTTTCGTTTCTTACATTATCTCACCACACGATCTGGTGGTGCGGTATATTGGTAGGAACAAGAACACTTCCCCTATCAACAAGTTCTTCCAATCCCTCCATGGCTTGATGCATTCTCCCAACGAACTCTTGTGCAATTACCCAAAATTCAATAGCTGGGTCATTTCCTCATCGCTGCTTTGAACTCGTGGATTACTCATCTGGAAAATGAGATATGACATGGAAATTAGCATCCTATATTGAGCTCTATCGCACGATCTGGAGTATCAAAGAAGGGTGAAATTCCTAAATGTCCAAGTAGTCTCCTCATTATAGGTGTGATCGACAACACACCAATAAAAAGGACTTTACTAGACACGGCTCCGAGACATCCTAGGATACTTTAAATCCTTAGGCTCTGATACCAAGCTTGTCACGCCCCAACCTCGGGGAGTGCGACCGGTGCTCAACCGAGATAACTCGGCCGAGCAAGCCTAATTGATGCCTTCTACCCAACCTTGCCCATTAACAATATAAGAATCAGTACAAGTGATAGACAAGAGAAGAGTCAAGTGTTCCATATTCTTTTTCCATTACTCAAAAGAGATTCATTTAAGATTTCCAAAATATTACAAGTTTATAGATATGATGACAAATATGTTTGCCAAAATCTCAACACTTCTAGTTCAATTCCCAATATCAAACACCACCCACACTATGTCTACGGAGCCTCTAAGTACAACAAAAGAGTAATATGGAAGTGAAAGGAAAAGCGACCGAGGTCAAATTAATCGGGGACCCATGAGCAAAAACAGTTTTGACAGGCTCATCGGGCCTATCGAAGCGCCGAGGTTATCTTAGTACAACTTCAATGTCGATGCTGCTGCTATTGTGTCTGCCATCAGACGCATCAAAGACACAAAGTGTCCTCGACCTATACAGTCTGGTCCAGCCCAATGGGATCCCAACTTAGTATGTACATATCATGGCACTCACGACCACAAAATAGAGGATTGTCGACAATTGAGAGAGAAAGTAGTCCTGTTATTCAACAAGGGATATCTCCGGGAGTTCCCGAGCGATCGAGCCAAAAACCATTTCAGGAATAGAGATTGTAGTAAGCAGATCGAGTAGGAGGAGCCTCAGCACGTCATTAACATGATCATCAATGGGATCGACGTTCCCCAGGGGCCGATCTTAAAGCGCACCAAAGTATTCATCACGAGGGAAAAATAGACTCGAGATTACGTACCAGAAGGAACCTTGTCTTTCAATGATGAGGATGATGAAGGCATTGTGCAGCCCCACAATAATGCATTGGTAATATCTGTACTCCTAAATAAATCTTGATTTAAGCGTGTGTTAATTGATCCAAGTAGCTCGGCCAATATCATTAGATCGAGGGTCGTGGAACAACTAGGTCTACAATACCAAATTGTGCCTGTAGGCAGAAATCTGAACGAATTCAACATGGCATGTGAGACCACTAAAAGGGAAATAACATTACTGGTGAGCACTGCCGGAACCATCCAGGAAACAAAGTTCTACGTGATCGAAGGAGACATGAGGTTCAATGATTTGCTCGGGAAACCGTGGATTCACAACATGAGGGTCGTACCCTCGACGCTGCACCAGGTGCTGAAATTCCTGATGCTAGGAGGGATTAAAACATTTTATGGAGAACAATCGGCCATAAAGGAGATGTTTGCGATCGACGAGGTAATCCCGGTATCCGCACTTTCGATATCGAAAGGTCTAAGTCTGGTGGCCAAAGAGGAAGCCAAATAGCAATTATTGACACCTAAATGTACATAGCCACATTTGGGCATGACTTGAGTACATAACTTTTAGGCAAATCTATTTTTGAAGTCAATTTAGAATAGTTGAATCAATGCTCATTTCATAACCTTTCTCACATAATTTCATTTCATTGGCACCATTGGCCACAAGTATAATTTTCGTTATTGGCACGTTAGCCACACTTGATACCTCCAACTCACTTCTTTCAGTTTCAAGCATCTTTATACATTATCAACTACAAGGAATTTCCAATCAAGACTTTAGGTACACATATGAGCAATTAAAAGTCTTAAGCATATAGAGTTTTTCTCACACAATTTGGCATACTAACATTCAATTGGAACACGACTCAAAGCCATAACATTTTAATGCATAACCCATACTTTGAACATATATCTTTCAACATAAGGCCCATTTGGAATAGTCAAGTTCATAAGGAATAACTCGGAACATAGGAATTAGGAACTTGAGCCAACCATACTTGAAACTTACGGGAACATCATGGAATTCACTTCTAAGAGAGTAGTTTAGCCAACATTCCTCGCTTTGAGCTTTCCTTTAATTACTACAACGTTCCGAAAATTCTAACAATCCTAATCTATTTTGAGACATAACAAAATTGAACACAAGGAAGGTATTCATGGTTTCAGCTCATTTGAGCATTTTATCAAACACTAGGTGTGCAAATTTAGCTTCAAGGTTCTTCAACAAGATTTCCTTCATTCCACAACCCAATCTTTACTTATTTAAGCTCAACAATCTTCCCACAAACCTTATTGCTACATACTGTCATGCCCCAAAACCGAGGAGCGCGACCGGCGCTCAACCGAGTGAACCCGACAGAGCAAGCCTGTTAGATTCCTTCTACCCAAATTCATTCATGAATAAAGAGAATATATGTTTTCCTTAATTAAACAATAAAGTGGTCATGTCTACAATTACCAATTTCTTACCATATGTTTCACCAGTTTTAAAGTCTCAAATGGACAAGTAATACAACCACAACATAGCAAAGTTTGTCTTTCCCAGCACTAACACACAACCTACACTATGTCTATGGAGCCTCTATAGATAAAGAAGAGTACAATGATAATGCCGACAATAAGGTCCCAGCTATACCTCAAACATAATATGCAAAGTACAAAAGATTCATGACCCCGGAATGAAGTAGGGCTCACTAAGTCAGCTGGGAAGAAGGTGCACTGCTATCACTGACCAATATCTCCTGCTGCGGAACCACCTGCATCTATTGAAAGATGCAGTGCCCCCGACAAAATGGACATTAGTACTGTCGAATAGCACTAGTATATATAACTAAATACCCTCTCAATAGAATGACAAATAATACAAATAAGATTATCATAATATCAATGAAAGCCTTAATTAACATCAAACCTCAATTTAGGATCAAGACAATGTTCAGATTAATTTCCATATCCCACATTGAGAGATTTTTAGTATCGATATACCATTGTCCACAATACCAGTACCATTATTCACCATACCAATACTACTATTCACAATACCATTATTCATAAAACCAGTACCACAGCACTCTTAGTACGGAGTCCAATCATGACCCGATCGGCTAGGCTATCTCAGTAGAGACATCAACCATAATTTCTCTCAATATCAATACCACCGTCTTTAACACGGAGTCCAATCACGACTCGANCAATCACAATTTCAATTACCATTTCCAGCACAATCGCCACCATGTGTGCGGCATGGTGTCCGATCACGACCCGATCGGCTAGGCTGTCTTATTTGAGACATCAACCTTTTTATATCAATCATCGCATTTCATAATAATTTCATATTTTTTATTTCATTGGCACTAGTGGTCATAATTATAAGATCATTCTTGGCACGTTGGCCATATTCAGTATTTCATGCTCACATTATCAATTTCAAATATCATCCTCATCCTCATCATCAACAACAAACACAATTTAAATCAAAGTGTGTAGTACACATGTGAGCAAGAGTCTAATGCACATAGAGATATTTCACAAAATGTGGCATAATAGCCTTCATTTGAACTTGACTTAAAGTCGAAATATTATTAATGCACAGCCCATATTTTAACACATCCTCAATTGGTAACATAACATGAATAGAGCATTTGGGATGCTTGTTGAACATATATCTTTCAACCCAATCTTACTCGGAATAGCCAATTTCATAATGAATTACTGGGGACTTACATAATTTACATGAATATCGTGGGATTCAATTCTAAGAGAAGAGTTTAGCCAACATACCTTGATGGAGCGTTTTAGTGATATTAAAACCACCAACTACTCTTACAACTTCAATCTACATCAACATAATTCAATGGGACCAATATTAGTAATAAATTCCATAATTTAGGCCATTTAGGCATTTTATCAAATACCTATTAGGTATGAATCTCTACATCTCTTAACCATAGAATTAGTTCATCCAACTACTGCCATTTACCAACAATTTATCCCACCATAATTCTTAATCAATTCTTAACTTCCAACATCACATACATGACCATACATCCACACCCAACCAACAAAATTCCATCAAATAATCACCTTTCCATCTCTACAATGGTTATGTATTTAAATTGGGAACTTATGGCTTCCAATCACCATATCCTAAGTTATAACACATATTCCATACATCAATAATCCCCATATATCAGTTAGAGATGGTAGACATACCTCTTGTAGTGAGACTCATGAAAATCCCAACTTGTAGTGTTCTCGACCGATTTGGGGATTTAAATGGAAATTTATGGATATTCAAGATTAATCCTTGTTAATACAAGTGTTTAGGAGTAGTAATCAACTCAAAATTACTCCAAAAACATTAGCTTGGTTCATGGGAGGGAGGTGTTGGCGGATTCCCCTTGATATACAAGCCCTAGCTCAAAGAAATGACTTAATCCTCTCTCTACTCGGTCTTTGGGTATTTAGTGGGTTTCTACGTGCGCTGCCGCCGATTTGGCCACGGATTTGGCTGCGCATCTGGCCGCGCATATGACACAGGTCCGGTACAATGGCCAAAGCTTTCTATATACGTATCCAAATGACAAACAGTTTTCTGTGTTGGAAAATAGATTCAAAGGGCTTTAATTTGATAGGTAGGTCACCACCTAAATCATTATATTGAGGGAGTTCTATTCATTTGCAGTTGGGTCTTGTGCCAATTGAAACATCATTTTCAGTTAATGTGCTCAACTTGTTCCACACAAGTTCTTGTCATTCCCAAAACTCCTTAGTATGTTCCAACACACCTTAAACATACATTATCAATTCAACATGATGTGGCTCTATCCCATAGGTCTCCTTTAATACTCAAATATGTTATTCTCAGATACCGTTGGCGCACTTTAAAAACTTAAATCATATGTCCGGGGTGTTACATTCTCGCACACTTAAGAACATTCGTCCTTGAATGTTTTACAAGTCATTATTAGGATCAGTATTATCCTCCTTTCACCTTAACCATTATCTTTAATCGTTCTTGACTTCATATAGAT
>AWOL01S0032163.1:0-59262 GCA_000715115.1 Nicotiana otophora
TTATTAGGATCAGTATTATCCTCCTTTCACCTTAACCATTATCTTTAATCGTTCTTGACTTCATATAGATCTTAGATATTCTTCCAACATTTCAGCTTCCTTAAGGTCCCAAAATTTGGCTAACTCCCAAATCTTTTAGAAATTTTGGCAGAGTATCCTCTACTATTGGGCCTAACCACCTGTCAGAGAATCACCAAAACCAGTCCTAAAAACATATACATGAACCAATGACGCAACATAACATTAAAATAATGCCAACCATGGCCTCATAATAAGTATACTACCAAAAAGGAACACCTTTAACATAAGCTATACAAATGATACGTAATTCATAGGGAACAATTTCATATAATGATTACATAGCTATTTAAACAAATAAGGGCACTTTTTCTTCATATCTTCCTCGGCCTCCCAAGTAGCCTCTTCAACCCGTTGGTTTTGCCATAGCACTTTCATGTAGGCAATTTCTTTATTTCTCAACTCTCCGACTTGCCGATCAATAATAGAAACTGGAATTTCTTCATAAGTCAATTCTTCATTAACCTCCATAGTCTCAACCAGAACAATTACTGTCGGGTCTCCAACTACTTTCTTCAACATAGACACACGAAACACCGGGTGCACTAATGACATTTCAGGTGGTAGCTTAGGCTTTTACGCCACCTCACTGATCCTCTGTATGATTCTATATGATTCGACATACCTCGGACTCAATTTTCCTTTCTTACCAAATTGCATTACACCTTTCATGGGGGAAACTTTCCAGAATACTCAATCATCTTCTTTGAAGCCCAAATCGCTACGACGAACATCCGAATAGGACTTCTGACGACTCTGAGTAGTCTTCAACTGCTCCTTAATCATTTTAACTTTTTCTATAGCATGATGTACAAGGTCTGGCCCTATCAACTCTGCTTCCCCAATTTAGAACCACCCAATGGGAGATCTACATCTCCTTCCATATAAAGCCTTAAACGGTGCCATTTGAATGCTAGCATGATAAATATTGTTGTAGGCAAATTATAAGAGTGGTAAATGAGCATCCCAACTACCTTTGAAATATAGAACACAAGCACGCAACATATCCTCAAGCGTCTGAATAGTCTGCTCTGCCTACCCGTCAGTCTGCGGGTGAAAGGCTGTACTAAGATTCAACTGAGTACACAAGCCTTGCTGAAATTTCTTCCAAATATTAGCAGTGAATTGTGCCCCCCGATCAGAAGTGATGGAAACAGGGGTGCCATGCAACCTGACTATTTCTTTGATATATAACTGAGCATATTGCTCCGCTGTATCGGTAGACTTAACCGGCAAAAGGTATGCTGACTTCGTGAGTCTATCCACAATCCCCCAAATTGAGTCAAAATTATGAGGGGCACGAGGTAATCCTACCACAAAGTCCATATTAATCATTTCCCACTTCCACATTGGAATTTCTATGTTTTGTGCCAACCCACCGGGCCTTTGGTGTTCGGCCTTCTCTTGCTGACAATTCGGACATCTTGCCACAAAGTCCGCCACATTCCCCTTCATGTTATTCCACCAATAGACTTCTTTAAGATCATGATACATTTTTGTAGAACCTGGGTGCACGAAATACCTAGATGTGTGAGCTTCAGTCATAATTCTTTCCCGGAGACCATCCACATTTGGAACACCTTGTCGCCTTTGGTACCTTAGTGTACCAGAATCCATGCCAAGAGAAAAGGCCATGGTCTTATGTTTATGAATCCCCTCTTTCAACTGCACCAACAATGGATCGTCGTATTGCTTCTCTTTGACTTCCACAACAAGTGATGATTCAGCCCTATTTTGCACAATTACCCCTCCTTCACTAGAGTCCGCAAGACGAACTCCCAAACTAGCCAATCGGTGAACTTCTTTTGCCAATGGACTTTTATATGCCTCCAAGTGAGCCAAACTACCCATGGATTTCTGGCTAAGAGCATCTGCCACAACATTGGCCTTTCCCGGATGGTATAGAATATCAATGTCGTAGTACTTGAGTAACTCAAGCCATCTTCTCTGCCTCAGATTCAATTATTTCTGCTTGAAAATATATTGAAGCCTTTTATGGTCCTTGAATATGTCTACATGGACCCCATATAAACACCACCACCGCAAGTTCTAAATCGTGTGTGTATAGTTCTTTTCATGATTTTGAGTTGCCTAGAGGTATAAATGATCATCTTGCCACATTGCATTATTAGTGGAACATCTATATCAGATTTATCCTTCATATGACCTTGTAGGAATTGAGTTCTACGAAAATTTCCTTGATACGGTTACAATCATATTAGTACTTGCAACTTGTTTTTTCAAATTTCTCAACAAAAGACATTACTAGGTCAGTTTTCTTACGGGACCATCTGTTTCAAATGAATAACATCTACTAGCTTGCGCGCACACCCTGATAACATTAACCTGCATGGCATTGCCTCAATATGTGAAGTAACATTGTGCTCAGATCTTTCTTAGCCACCCTCTTTCCTCATTATAAGTCTTATAGGATTTTAAGAAACTACTCTACTTCCCTTGTGAACATTCTCATGATTCCTCTTTACTGCTAAACACTTCCCAAAACACATATCGGTACCTTTCATATATATATATTTAGACCGAACAAGGCCTTTTCTGAAACTTGAGATCCTCATACATTCTTCAACGATGACTTCTTATTTTTTTTCCTTATAAGTGTAGGACTTAGTCCACCTGATTCTATCCTCGATGAGTAACTCACCTTATTCCCAGTATTGTAGTCACCAATATTATTTCCTGGTATTGCAGCCTAAGAGCTATCATGTTAAACATGTTTGGTTTGTAACAAGTGTTCATCCTCTCTCAATCTGTTTCAAACATTTCCCCTTTGGTCTAGACAATATGTTGGTACTATACTTCCTTTGTGACTGGAGGATTCACTCCCACCCTATTTTCCCCTTAATTCATAGTTGACAACCTAATTGTGCCATACACTTGTCTGCCTCCCATGAACTCGTAGTATCATTGTGCCTGGTTTGTTGAGTTTATCACACCACCACTTCATCACCAGTAGTCTCACTTTCCATTGTAATATTTAGACATGAACTCCCTCTAAATCTTTTAGTCGATATTCAGTGTCACTCAAGTCGGCTGCATTATAGGTGATCCTTTATATCTTCTATTGACACTTGCGCAACAGGCGAGTCCACCTTTCTGATACGAACTATTTTTTGATAACCACGACCATCTTAATTTATAGATTTTCTTCCAATTCTTCTCGCCTTTTGACATTTGTGGGGATATCCCTGGGAAAGTGTATTCATCCGTATATCACTTAATACTTCTTTGCTTGTAAGATTCTTAAGAGACTCTCCATCAAGTCCCGATGCACTCTTGGGTTATTATAACATCACATTTATCCCCCCCACTCGTTCTATTTTTCTTAAAGCCTTGGAATTTTAGCTAAATCGCAAATCCGTGATTAACTCATTCTAAGAACTCGCAAGCCTTTCATATTTGACATGTATTACTTCCTTGGGTTTGATTGTCCCTGACTTTCTAACAAGTATAAAAACCTTTTTTGCGAACCTTACTCTTAGTTTCTATATTGTTGACCCTGTCATGTCTATTGTCACGTACGAAGAATTTACATTTCTTAACCTTCCACATTATTTTCGTACTAGTAGTTTATTATCTGCATATCCTCTCAGAGAATCATGTTACCTCTTACCACAGACTACACATGTCTTCAACAAAATATCCAAACATCATAGTTACACGGCCCAACTCTCGTTTAATTGAACTTAAGTAGCCTCACCATGGCCTTTCCCTCCCCACTTGGGGTGAATGTTTCACATTTTGACACAACTTTTGAATTTAGCAATTTGAGGAACACAAGTTCTACATCTCTAGTCCTCTTGTATATGATTGACTATTAGGGAGATTTAAGTCCCCATAGTATTAACCTCATAAGTCCTCTACTCTTATTCAGCCACATAGGCTTGGGATCCAAATCCCTCGTGTCAATATCCTTTTTGGAGTGTAACACCACTTCACACATTCCTGGGATTTTTATAACATTCATAGTGCTAGGGTCTTCTCATATAAATTATGCTCATACTACTATATACTTGTCTCATATGGCCATACCATTCATTCAACATGATACATGTGCCATCTATTTAATATTCAGGCCTTTACCCATTCGTCATGTCACATGACAACATTACTTGGAATAAACCAAAAGAGCATTTAAACTTACCTTGAACTTCAACGCACGAGTTAGAAGAAGAACAATTTCCCAATCAGTTTCATCACACGATTCAGAATATCAAAGAAGGGTATTATTCCTAAATGTCCAAGTAGCATCCAACTTATAGATGTGGTCGACAACACACCGATAATAAGAACTCTACTAGACATGGATCCGAGACATTCTAGGACACTTTAAAACCTTAGGCTCTGATACAAAGTTTGTCACGCCCCAAAACCGTGGAGCGTGACCGGCGCTCAACCGAGTGAACCCGATCGAGAAAGCCTGTTAGATTCCTTCTACCTAAACTCATTCATGAATAAAGAGAATATATGTTTTCCTTAATTAAACAATAAAGTGATCATGTCTGCAATTACCAATTTCTTACCATAAGTTTCACCATTTTTAAAGTCTCAAATGGACAAGTAATACAACCACAATATAGCATAATTTGTCTTTCCCAGCACCAATACACAACTCACACTATGTCTACGGACCCTCTATAGATAAAGAAGAGTACAATGATAATGCCGGCAACAAGGCCCCGGTTATACCTCAAACATAATATACAAAGTACAAAAGATTCATAACCCCGGAATGAAGTGGGGCTTACTAAGTCAGCTGGGAATAAGGTGCACTGCTATCACTGACCAATATCTCCTGCTGTGGAACCACCTGCATCCATTGAAAGATGCAACGCCCCCATCAAAAGGGACGTTAGTACTGTTGAATAGCACTAGTATGTATAACTAAACACCCTCTCAATAGAATGATAACTAATACAAATAAGATTATCATAATATCACTAAAAGCCTTAATTAACATCAAACCTAAATTTAGGATCAAGACAGTGTTCAAATTAATTTCCATATCTCACATTGGGAGATCTTTAGTATCGATATACCATTGTCCACAATACCAGTACCATTATTCACCATACCAATACCATTATTCACAATACCATTATTCACAAAACCAGTACCACCGCACTCTTAGTACGGAGTCCGATCACGACCCGATCGGCTAGGCTATCTCAATAGAGACATCAAACACAATTTCTCTCAATATCAATACCACTGTCTTTAACACTGAGTCCGATCACGACCCGATCGGCTAGGATATCCATTAGAGACATCGACCACAATCACAATTTCAATTATAATTTCCAGCACAATCATCACCATGTATGCGGCATGGTGTCCGATCACGACCCGATCGGCTAGGCTGGCTTATTTGAGACATCAACCTTTTTATATCAATCATCGCATTTTATAATACTTTCACATATTTTTATTTCATTGGCACTAGTGGCCATAATTATAAGATCATTCTTGGCACGTTGATCATATTCAGTATTTCATACTCACATTATCAATTTCAAATATCATCATCAACAACAAACACAATTCAAATCAAAGTGTGTAGTACACATGTGAGCAATTTAGAGTCTAGTGCACATAGAGATATTTCACAAAATGTGGCATAATAGCCTTCATTTGAACTTGACTTAAAGTCGAAATATTATTAATGCACAGCCCATATTTTAACACATCCTCAATTGGTAACATAACATGAATAGAGCATTTGGGATGCTTGTTGAACATATATCTTTCAACCCAATCTTACTCGGAATAGCCAATTTTATAATGAATTACTCGGGACTTACATAATGTACGTGAATATCGTGGGATTCAATTCTAAGAGAAGCGTTTAGCAAACATACCTTGATGGAGCTCTTTAGTGATATTAAAACTACCAACTACTCTTACAACTTCAATCTACATCAACATAATTCAATGGGACCAATATTAGTAACAAATTTCATAATTTAGGCCATTTAGGCATTTTATCAAACACCTAGTAGGCATGAATCTCTACATCTCTTAACCATAGAATTAGTTCATCCAACTACTACCATTTACCAATAATTTATCCTATCATAATACAATTCTTAACTTCCAACATCACATACATGACCATACATCCGCCCCCAACCAACAAAATTCCATCAAATAATCACCTTTCCATCTCTACAATGGTTATGTATTTAAATTGGGAACTTATGGCTTCCAATCACCATACCCTAATTTATAACACATATTCCATACATAAATAATCCCCATATATTAATTAGAGATGGTAGACATACCTCTTGTAGTGAGACTCATGAAAATCCTAACTTGTAGTGTTCTTGACCAATTTGGAGATTTAAATGGAAATCTATGGATCTTCAAGATTAATCCTTGTTAATATAAGTGTTTAGGAGTAGTAATCAACTCAAAATTACTCCAAAAACATTACCTTGGTTCATGGGAGGGAGGTGTTGGGCGGATTTCCCTTGATATACAAGCCCTAGCTCAAAGAAATGACTTATTTCTCTCTCTACCCGGTCTTGGGGTATTTAATGGGTTTCTACGTGCGCGGCCGCCGATTTGGCCGCGGATTTGAGGCAGAAACTCTCAAATATGCGCGGCCAAATCTACAGGTCTAGTAGAATGGCCATAACGTTCTGTATACATATCTAAATGACGAACGGTTTGATGCGTTGGAAACTGGATTCAAAAGGCTTTAATTTGATAGGTAGATCACCGCCTAAGCCATTATATTGAGGGAGTTCTATTCATTTGAAGTTGGGTCTTGTGCCAATTGAAACATCCTTTTCACTTAATGTCTCCAACTTGTTCCATACATGTTCTTGCCATTCCCAAAACTCCTTAGTATATTCTAACACACCTTAAACATACACTATCAATTCAACATGATGTGGCTCTATCCCATAGATCTCCTTTAATACTAAAATACGTTATTCTCAGATACCGTTGGCGCACTTTAAAAACTTAAATCATTTGTCCGGGGTGTTACACATACATGTATACATAATACTCTCACACCCAATAATCATACTTCTCATGACCTACTTTTAATCCAAATCCCGAAATTTAGGGCTAGGGAGTAGAATCTTACCTATTAGATGAAGATCTTGTGAAATCTTCAAGCTTTAAGTAAGAATTGATGAACAGAATTGCTAGGTCTTCTCTTTCTCTCTATAAGATAGCTCTCTCCTCTCTCTAAAAAAATCATATTTTACCTTCTAAAATGACCCCCTTAGGCCTTATATCGAAATTGGATCGGATATGAAAAGTTCCAAAAATGACCTCCGAAGTCAATTATGTGATGCAATTGTACTATAGCATAATCCTTTTGTGGGCAGCAAAATTGATTATGTGGGCAGCATAATCAATTATGCGATAGCATAATAGTTTTTTAAAAATTTGTCCGTCTCTGCTCCACTTTGTGATGCTTATGCGGTCCACGAAAGCGTTTCGAGGCCGCAAAATTTAACGCAGAGCCAGCCTTTGGGAATCTGTTCATAACCTCTTGTAGGAGTGTTCAAATAACGAACAGTTTGAAACGTTAGAAACTAGACTCGAAGATCTTTCATTTGATAGGTTGTCTACCACATAACTTCTTATATATATGTAGATATACTCGTCCAAAGTTTGGTCTTGTGCGTACTCATTTGAAATTTTAGTCTATCATGTAATTTGCAACTTGACTTAGACTTAGGGCTCTCCTTAGACCCCATATAACTTATAATATGCCCCGTACACTTACTATCATATCCAATTGATATCTATCATATTAATAGTCCTCGTCTGCACACAAAATAATATATTTAGCGCACATCAACTTTCTTAATAGCGCTTAAGTACTTTGAAATTTTTCGGGGTGTTACAGATCGATCCAAATCCTAGAAGTCTTCGGGTAATCGAACATGACCAACAGAAGGCCATAATATCCGCGACCGGCTAAATATCACGACGTGGATCTCGGCACGTATCGATGAAGAATCGGCAATCAGTTAAACATAAGATTTGTTTACCTTTTGTAGAGTTGTACTTAGAG
Source organism: Nicotiana otophora (assembly GCA_000715115.1). Classification (NCBI taxonomy): domain Eukaryota; kingdom Viridiplantae; phylum Streptophyta; class Magnoliopsida; order Solanales; family Solanaceae; genus Nicotiana; species Nicotiana otophora. The sequence continues at coordinate 8,138 of AWOL01S0032163.1, forward strand.
TATGATTCCCCTACTATATATAGAGGGGTCTGATAATTCATTAGATACATTGTAACACGTATTCCAAAGCAATATACTACTATTTTCACTGTTATTGTAAGCTTTTTCTCTCGTTAATCAAAGTTGTCCACTGTGAGCTCGGAACAAGGGTGAATGATTCACTGAGGCTGGAATCATCCTCCTCGCATGGTTTGAATTTACTGTATCTTTACTTGGCCATTCTAACTCAATTTATCATTTTATAACAAATTAATCCGTATATCCTTAAAATCACTTACAAATTTAATTGTTATCCTATTTTGAGGGTTAACACTAGTTTCCACTCATTTATTATAGACGGATTTTTTGTGAAATACCAGTAAATACACAAAATTTACTCGAGCATTTGGGTGGCGTACCATCTCCTCTCCTCTACATAGATTCACCCATCTAAAACATATGAATATGTCGTGTGGCTGCTATATAATAACACATTGCTACCCAACAAATGTAGATTGCTCAAAATTGAGTATTTCTTCTGCCAAGGTTCTTGAAAGAATTAGACAAAATAATCCTCTCCTTTCCACAATAAAATCTACAACTATGAACTTGAGACTTAAAAATCACTAATATCGCATAAGCAATTGAACCCAAAACCGAAGGAAACAAGAAAAATATCATCCTACTATGAAGGAAAGCAAAAAATGAGCTGATATAGTTAGGGAAACAATTTAGCATAAACTGACTTATGGAGTGAGACAAATAAATTACTACTTAAATTAACCGTTTCACGCACATTGTATTGAAGATTCAAATCATCACATTTATTTATCGTCTTTGCCTCGCTGCTATTCTGGTATTTTCTCTACTGCAAATAAACTACACATATGTATTGTTTACCCTTAAAAATAGATAACAATTGAATTTATATGCAATTTTAACGATATGTGGACTAATTCACTACAAGTGATTAATGACGTTAGATAAGCAAATTAAAGACAGAATACTTGGCCAAACCAGCTGCAATGTTGGATCCGGGATCGGTTACAAGCTTCAGAGCCAAACACTTATAAGGAACTATGAGTAAAAGCAAGAACTTTGAATAACCTTTGGAAGAAAAGAAAACAAACGTATATTGCCTTGATATCCGTGTTACGGTGTGTCTAATAAATAAGCAACTTCTCATTTATATAATAGAGGAGTTGTACTCTAAGTATAATTCTAAGAAAGGTAAAAATTTTCCTGCTCACTAATCACTGATCCACTGCTGATACAAGCCAAGATTCACGCCATGATATCCAGTTGGACACAGATATCACAGCCCTTCACTAATCATGCGCGGTAGTTTGTAATGCTCTATGAGGTCTTGGAGCTCGAACCAGACCCGGGGGCGTGGTCTCGATAGCTCCGAGGGCGGGTGTTTTGGTCGGGCCTTGATGCGAGAGGCTCTGGGATTCGATTCTTATTCCTTGCAGTCATGTCCTAACTTCACTTGCCTCACCGGCAAATCAGGGTATTCATTAGCCTTAGTTTTACCCGTATACAGATAGTGCCCTCATTTCTCAAAGAGTAGGTTTGCCGAAACGATTGGAAACCATAGATGTTCTTTGGTTCCTTTCTCCGTACGTTTAGACGAATGAGCCAAAACGTCTCATCAATCGTGATGTTTAGACTTTGAACACGTGTCAATCATTGGCTGGCTACCTCTAAATGTGAAGCGTCGCCTACTTCCCTATAAAAGCTTCCAACCTTTGTTCTTTTTCTACTTTTCGACCAAGCTTTTACCTTTGAGTTTCCCAACTATCATCAACTTCTTCCAAACCTTTATACCTTCATCTTTTGATCTTTAAATCATTATAATTGTTCTTAGAGTCTTACCCAAATCTCCTTAAATCCTTCATATCCCGCTATTCAGCCTTCAAACTTGTTCTTCCAAACCTCCATACTTCTTCTTCAAATCTTCAATTTGTACCAGCCAATAATGGCTAAAATTTCAAAATTAGTTCCCCAACAGGCTGCCTCTTCATCTTCTTAACCGGCTGCTAGTATTGAAGCGATCGATCCCGAAATAGTTGTCCTCGAGGCAGATGCTCCCGCCATGGCTGTCACCGAGTCGGCAGCCGCTGAACCGTCTCCCAAGCCCCGTTTAAAAGTGTTTATTCCCGGGTGTTGTTCTATTGCTGATGACTTCAAGGTGGAGAAACCCTCGTCTAAGTAGGACCGGGGTGAAAGAGCATCAAGGTACATATGCTCCGTGACCGAAGACATCCTTCCCGTGGTCCGAGAGGACTGTAATTGGGAAGGTAAGGATGTGGTAGTCCCCGGGCCTGAGGATTCCATTACTACCCACATGGAGGGGTATTTAAGTGTTTGCACTTATCACTTCACACTGGGCCCAGTGGACCCGGTAATTTTGGATTATTGCAAGAGGTATGAGGTGTGCCTCAGGCATATCCACTCGTCCCTATGGAGGATCGTGATCCTTCTTCGTTACTTCGTGAATAAGATCGAATCTCATCGGTTCACCATCGATCATCTACTCCTTTTATACAGTCCCCGAATTAATAGAGGGGGACTAATCAAGCTTACTCATTGGGCCAGCAAGGCCCCCTTCTCGAGCATTGATGAAGACCAAGACCGGGGCTTCCAGGGATGTTTCATTAGGATAAAGACCGAAGACTTGATCCCTCCCGAGTTTATGCCATTCACTGAGAAGGGGAATGTATCTCGTAAGTGCATCCTCTCCTTAAGCGTCAATTTTTCTTCATTTCCTTTCATTTCATTCACTCTTGTGATTGTGCAGTTGTTGCCCGAGATCCAAATGCGGCCCCCCAGCTTAAGGAGTGGATCGAAAGCATTTGCAATCAGATGTCATACTTCAAGCACTCATGGCGCAAGTTGTCGAGGGGCCGATGGGAGGCCCGTTCTCATGGTAAGGTTCCCCTCCAAAAGATTTTTATCGCGCCCTTAGCTCACAGCATACTGACTTCTTTTCTTTTCTTTTATAGGTTCGCCTAACACCACCAAGCTTAGGCCTTTGGAAGGGGACGAGGACGTATCCTTCTCTGTTGATCCCTCCATCGCGGGACAGCCCGGGGCTGCTGCGGGGGAAAGAGGAGAAGGAAAAGAAAACCTTTGAGCTCCCCGAGCCCCGAGGTGAAACCAAAGAAGAGGGTGGCTCGCAAGCCCAGGAAGAGCACCAACTCCTGGGTGCTAGACTCCGATTCTCTTCACCGGCTCGGGGATGAGCCGGAAGAAGACAATATTTTCATCACCCACGAATTGACCCTTCTTGGGGAGCAAGAGGCAACCGAGGGGGAGACTCGTGACCCCGACCTCCCTCAAACTCGAGAGGTCGATATTGAGACCGGGGGTGGGAACCTCTAGGATGCCGGCTCTGCTCCAAAGGAAGCACCTGGTAAAATAGCAATTATGGGGATGCCCTCATACATCGCGTCCATGCTCGAGGAGGCCCAAGCAGGGAAGGCCCTCAACAAAGCCAACTCTCAGGCAAATATATCAACCTTCCAAACCTTCAACTTTCGCCAAAAAGCACCAAACAAACCTTCGGATCTCCAAATCCACATTTGGACATATGCCAAATCCAAAATTACATACGAAACTATTGGAACCATAAAACTTCATTCCGGAGTCGTCTACACAAAGGTCAAATAAACTCTTACAACTTAAACTTCCAACCTTGAGACTAAGTGTCTCAATTCACTCCACAATCACCTTGAAACCAAACCAACCACCGCGACAAGTCACATAACCATAAATACACATATGTAAAGCACCAAATTGGGGAAATTGGGCTAAAATATTCAAAACGACCCGCCGAGTCGTTACACCCCTATTTTTAAAGCTTGGAACTACAATCATGTCACACCCCAACCTTGGGAGGTGTGGAGAGTACACGACGCCTGAAGGCCCCTGCAAACCAATACCAATATCTAGATCCTTCAGCATGAAACACGGGCCCACAAGGCCTCCAGGTAAATTAACAAGTTAAAAATGTACACAGTTGAGATTTGGAAGAACTATAATACTGAGTATATAGCTAACTAATGCTAATAAGTCACCACAACATTTATTTATACACTGCATACTCGACTACAATTCTATAAGATTACCATAATTTACAAATTGGTTGGGACAGGGCCCCACCTTATCCAAAATGAGAGAGACATGTACTCCAGTACATATCGATTTCTGTTCAGATATTTTGCAGAAGTGGAGTGTGACAACCAACAGCTAAAATAGGCACCCTATTGAGGAGGCACGTCACCCGGTTTATCTGTACTTATGGGCATGAACACAGTGCCATAGAATAAGGGGGCGTTAGTACAAAAGATATATTGAATATGTAAGGATGATAATATGTATACTCCAAAGACATAATACAAGAGATAAGAACACAATGTTTCAACCTAAATTCCGAAGAAAAGCTTATAAGGGCGTACACAATGTTTTATAATCAGGAATTATAAAGATATGCAAGCTTTGTAAAAATCAAACCACTCATTGGGGCCATGAATTAGACGTAGTATAATATTCATCCACTCTTTGGGGCATAACATCTCATATCATCTTCGGCCTTAAGAGGACTCAGTTGTACCCGGTCTCAATAGACCTCAACGTAACCGGTCTCAAGAGGTCTCTCTCCATACCCGACCTTAGGAGGTCTCGGTTGTACCCGGCCTCAATAGGACTCGAAGTACCCAACCTCGAGAGGAATCAATAACCTCGCATCATGTCATCCTATCTCCCACCATACCCGGCTTCAAGAGGACTGTCCCTGACCTCAACAGGACTCGGTGTACCTGACCTCAACAGGACTCGATCGTAATGATCTCAGGAGAACTCAACTATACGCAGCCTCAAAACGACTAGGCGTAATCGGCCTCAAAGGGAATCCACAACATCATATCTCACCTGACCACACAAGGGCTCGGTAAATTGCTCACATCATGCCTCATCATACTCGGCCACACAAAGGCGCATTCACATCATACTTCATTATACCTTACTGATCAGTGGTTGCACAATAGGTACCATACTTGGCCGACTATAGCGCAGCTCGGTAAAGCAAAATAGGTACATATAAGTAAATGCAATGCAAGGTCAATTTCAAGAGAAACTAAGATTAGACGCATAATGAATTACACTCCCCGACCTCGATATACTATCCGAGAACATCTCAAACTTGAAAGAAAATTCCATCGACAAAGGAAATATAAGAACATGAACAACAATGTCAAGAAAGGCTTAGAATAATTCAGTTTTACCACATACAGATTATTTAGAAACAAACGCTTACATCAAGACATGCCAAGAAAGAAAGCTGCCTTACATACCCTTTTTGAAGAACTAATTACGCCTCCTGGATTCTTACACTTCTATGGCAATAATCTTAAAGCACTAAATCTCTTTCTTAGTTTTGCGATTTCTTCTACCTCTAGGAGTCTTCAAATACAGCACAACAAGAAGATGATACAATGATAATCACGAGATTCTTTATGTTAAATTCCACTAGGTTCGCCTTTGATTTAGCCTTGAGTCGCATGAAAGTTCATAGAGAGAGTTTGGAAGTGTTTTGGAAGAACTTGAAGCTGGTAAAATTATGTGTAAAAATGTCAGAGAAAGGAGTTGCACTATTTTTATATCAAGTATATGAATGCCATCACCTCAAATGCAAAATGAGTCTCCCCGTAATGGCCATCACGCCCGGTGGGCAGCTGGCGCAATTTGGTGAAAGCGTAATCACCTATGTGTTCAGGAACGTGTCGCCGGGCGATTGGTTTGGTTTAAAGATAACTTTATTAATCTTGAACTTCATGTGTGGGGAAGAAAATATGGGGTGTAACAAATCGTAAGTTTTTTCAAGTATCTATTCCCGTATCATTTCGAAAGTATTTTTCAATATGTGCTAAACTTTCCTTTCTTTTATTTTAGCCACCCTCTGGATTCCCCCAGTAGTTGAGGATCTAACAATGTGGGTCCAAATATCTTTGGATACTTCCACACCGGATAACAGTTTGTGGAAGAAACTATCAATCAAGAAGAACTAGAGAGTCAGAGATCAGGGTGAGGGAAACTCCCCCTTCCCTTTCTTAATTATTATTTCCATATAAGTAATTACTAACCTTTCAAATCAATATTTCAAGCCTTCCAAAGGGGTCATCTATTTTTTCCCACCGACGAGGTTTCATATAAGCCGAAAGAGGCACAACAACGGCTTCAAGAGGTCCTTGACCGTAAGAGGGTTCGTAATGCAGCTCTTGCTTCTAGTGAAGGTGCATTGTCCCTCAACCCAAGGGGAAAAAACCAAAAAGAAAACATACCTATGAAATTGAGGCTAAGGATAAGCCCCCGATTATGGAATAGATCCTAGAAGGACCGGCCACAGTTATCCTTGATGAGGATGAAATCGAGGATGACATTGAAACGGTTTCTCTTAAGAGAAGAATAAGAAAGACAGACACAACCCAGCCATGGGACGTAGAGGGACTATTTCGAGAGCTTGAAATGGTTGAAATTGCCGAATCCTATTTTCGAGCTCCGGTTGTCGCCTCCCGTAAGAAGGGTTCTGGTTATGATGCTCCCCCAAATTATACTCCATCACGTGCTCTTGAATCTCCACCAATTCCCACTGATCAAAAGCAAGATGTGTGTTCCTCCAATTACCTGATTATGGGAACAATGAAAATGGCTTCCCAACCTCCATCTAGAACCTTAACAATAAACACAGCGTTACCATTTCGGTTTTGGATGAATGCCACCTGCTCCCCATAATATTGAGTATATACCTAACAGATGCTAATAAGTCACAACAACATTTATTTACACACTGAACACTAGAATACAAGTCTGTAAGTTTACCATAATATACAACTTAGTTGGGACAGGACCCCACCGTACCCAAAATGAGAGAGACATGTACGCTAATACCTATCGACTTCTGTTCAGCTATTTTGGAGAAGTGGAGTGTGACAACCAACAGCTGAAACATGCACCCTATGGAGGAGGCACGTCACCCGATCTATCTGTACTTATGGGCATGAACACAGCGCCCTAGAAGAAGGAGGCGTTAGTACGAAAGATATACTGAATATGTAAGGATGATAATATTATACTCCAAAGACCTAATACAAGAGATAAGAACACAATGTTTTAACCTAAATTATGAACAAAAGCTACTAAGGGCGTACACAATATTTTATAATCCTGAATTATAAAGATATGCAAGCTTTGTAAAACTTAAGCCACTCATTGGGGCCATGCATTAGACGTAGTATAATATTTATCTATTCTTTGGGGCATAATATCTCAAATCATATTCATCCTTATGAGGACTAAACTGTACCCGGTCTCAATAAAACTCGACGAACCCGGCCTCAAGTGGTCTGTCTCCATACCTGGCCTTAGGAGGTCTCGGCTGTACCCGGCCTTCACAGGACTCAAAGTACCCAACCTCGAGAGGAATCAATAACCTCGCATCATGTCATCCCATCTCCATCCATACCTGGCTCAAGAGGATTGTCCCTGAACTCAACAGAACTTGGTGTACCTGACCTCAACAGGACTCGATCGTAATGATCTCAGGAGAACTCAACTATACGTAGCCTCAAAATGACTAGGCGTAGTCGGCCTCAAGAGGACACCGCAGCATCACATCACACCTGACGACTCAAGTGCTTGGTAAATTGCTCACATCATGCCTCATCATACCCGGCCACACAAAGGTGCATTCACATCATACTTCATTATACCGACTATAGCGCAGCTCGGTAAAGCAAAATAGTTACATATAAGTAAATGCAATGCAAGGTCAATTTCAAGAGAAACTAAGATTAGACGCATAATGAATTACACTCCCCGACCTCGATATACTATCCGAGAACATCTCAAACTTGAAAGAAAATTCCATCGGCAAAGGTGATATAAGAACATGAACAACAATGTCAAGAAAGGCTTAGAATAATTCAGTTTTACCACATACGGATTATTTAGAAACAAACGCTTACATAAAGACATGCCAAGAAAGAAAGCTGGCTTACATACCCTTTTTGAAGAACTAATTACGCCTCCGGGATTCTTACACTTCTGTGGCAATAAACTTCAAGCACTAAATCTCTTTCATAGTTTTGAGATTTCTTCTGTCTCTAGGAGTCTTCAAATACAGCACAACAAGAAGATGATACAATGATAATCACTAGATTCATTATGTTAAATTCCACTAGGTTCGCCTTTGATTTAACCTTGAGTCGCATGAAAGTCCATAGAGAGAGTTTGGAAGTATTTTGGGGGAACTTGAAGCGGTAATATCATGTGTAAAAATGTCAGAGAAAGAAGCTGCACTACTTTTATATCTAGTTTAGGAATTCCACCACCTCAAATGAAAAACGAATAGCCCCGTAATGGCCATCACGCCCGGTGGGTAGCTGGCGCAATTTGGTGAAAGCATAATTACCTTCGTTTTCAGGAACGTGTCGCCGGGCAATTGGTTTGGTTTAAAGATAACTTTATTCATCTTGAACTTCATGGGTGGGGAAGAAAACATGGGATGTAACAAATCGTAAGTTTTTAAAAGTATCTCTTCCCGTATTATTTCGAAAGTATTTTCAACATCTGCTAAACTTTCCTTTCTTTTATTTTATCCACCCTCTGAATTCCCCCAGTAGTTGAGTATCTAACAATGTGGGTCCAAATGTTTTTGGATACTTCCACACCGGATAATAGTATGTGGAAGAAAATATCAATCAAGAAGAACTAGAGAGTTAGAGTGCAGGGTGAGGGAAACTCCCCCTTTCCTTTCTTAATTACTATTTCCATATAATTAATTACTAGCCTTTCAAATCAATATTTCAAGCCTTCCAAAGGGGTCTTCTATTTTTCCCACCATCGAGGTTTTACATAAGCCGAAAGTGGCATAACAATGATTTCAAGAGAACCTTGACCGTAAGAGGGGTCGTAACGCAACTCTTGCTTCTAGTGAAGGTGCATTATCCCTCAACCCAAGGGGAAAAATCAAAAAGAAAACATACCTATGAAATTGAGGCTAAGGATAAGCCCCCGGTTATGGAAGAGATCCTAGAAGGACCGGCCAAAGTGATCCTTGATGAGGATCAAATCGAGGATGACATTGAAACGGTTTCTCTTAGGAGAAGAATAAGAAAAATAGGCGCAGCCCAGCCATGGGACGTAGAGGGACTATTTCGAGAGCTTGAAATGGTTGAAATGGCCGAATCCTGTTTTCGAGCTTCGGTTGTAGCCTCCCGTAAGAAGGGTTCTGGTTCTGATGCTCCCCCAAATTATACTCCATCACGTGCTCTTGACTCTCCACCAATTCCCACTGATCAAGAGCAAGATGTGCGTTCCTCTGATTACCTGATTATGGGAACAAATAAAATAGCTTCCCGGCCTCCATCTGGAACCTTAATGATAAACACAGTGTTCCCATTTCGGTTTTGGATGAATGCCATTTGCTCCCTATAATACTGAGTATATAGCTAACCAATGCTAATAAGACACAACTACATTTATTTACACTCTAAACACTAGACTGCATGTCTATAAGATTACCATAATATACAACTTGGTTGGGACAGGGTCCCACCGTACCCAAAATGAGAGAGACATGTATTCCAGTACCTATCGACTTCTGTTCAGCTATTTTGGAGAAGTGGAGTGTACCAACCAACAGCTGAAACATGCAGCCTATTGAGGAGGCACGTCATGTGATCTATCTGTACTTATGGGCATGAACACAACGGCCTATAAGAAGGGGGCGTTAGTACGAAATATATACTGAATATGAAAGGATGATAATATGTATACTTCAAAGACATAATACAAGAGATAAGAACCCAATTTCTCAACCTAAATTCCAAAGAAAAGCTGCTAAAGGCATACACAATGTTTTATAATCATGAATTATAAAGATATGCAAGTTTGTAAAATTCAAGCCACTCATTGGGGCCATGCATTAGACGTAGTATAATATGCATCTACTCTTTGGGGCATAACATCTCATATCATATTCGGCCTTAAGAGGACTCAACTGTACCCGGTCTCAATAGAACTCGACGTAACCAGCCTCAAGAGGTCTCTCTCCATACCCGGCCTTAGGAGGTCTCGGCTGTACTCGGCCTCAACAGGACTCGAAGTACCCAACCCCGAGAGGCATCAGTAACCTCGCATCATGTCATCCCATCTCCCTCCATACCCGGCTTCAAGCGGACTGTCCCTGACCTCAACAGGACTCGATGTACCTGACCTCAACAGGACTCGATCATAATGATCTCAGGAGAACTCAACTATACGCAACCTCAACACGACTAGGTGTAATCGGCCTCAAGAGGAATCCGTGGCATCACATCTCACCTGACCACACAAGGGCTCGGTAAATTGCTCACATCATGCCTCATCATACCTGGTCACACAAAGGCGCATTCACATCATACTTCATTATACCTAACTGATCAGTGGTTGCACAATAGGGTCCATACTCGGCCGACTATAGCGCAGCTCAGTAAAGCGAAATAGGTACATATAAGTAAATGCAATGCAAGGTCAATTTCAAGAGAAACTAAGATTAGACGCATAATGAATTACACTCCCCGACCTCGATATACTATCCGAGAACATCTCAAACTTGAAATAAAATTCCATTGGCAAAGGTGATATAAGAACATGAACAACAATGTCAAGAAAGGCTTAGAATAATTCAGTTTTACCACATACGGATTATTTAGAAACAAACGCTTACATAAAGACATGCCAAGAAAGAAAGCTGCCTTACATACCCTTTTTGAAGAACTAATTACGCCTCCTAGATTCTTACACTTCTATGGCAATAATCTTAAAGCACTAAAGCTCTTTCTTAGTTTTGAGATTTCTTCTGCCTCTAGGAGTCTCCAAATACAGCACAATAAGAAGATGATACAATGATAATCACTAGATTCTTTATGTTAAATTCCACTAGGTTCGCCTTTAATTTAGCCTTGAGTCTCATGAATGTTCATAGAGAGAGTTTGGAAATGTTTTGGGGGAACTGGAGGCTGGTAAAATCGTGTGTAAAAATGTAAGAGAAAGAAGCTGCACTATTTTTATATCAAGTATAGGAATTCCACCACTTCAAATGCAAAACGAGTCCCCGCGTAATGGCCATCACGCCCGGTGGGCAGCTGGCGCAATTTGGTGAAAGCATAATTACCTTTTTGTTCAGGAACATGTCGCCGGGCGATTGGTCTGGTTTAAAGATAACTTTATTAATCTTGAACTTCATGGGTGGGGAAGAAAATATGGGTTGTAACAAATCGTAAGTGTTTTCAAGTATCTCTTCCCGTATTATTTCGAAAGTATTTTCAACATCTACTAAACTTTTCTTTCTTTTATTTTAGCCACCCTCTAGATTCCCCCAGTAGTTGAGGATCTAACAATGTGGGTCAAAATTTCTTTGGATACTTCCACACCGGATAACAGTATGTGGAACAAAATATCAATCAAGAAGAACTAGAGAGTTAGAGATCAAGGTGAGGGAAACTCTCCCTTTCCTTTCTTAATTATTATTTCTTATAATTAATTACTAACCTTTCAAATTAATATTTCAAGCCTTCCAAAGGGGTCTTCTGTTTTCCCCACCGTCGAGGTTTCACATAAGCCGAAAGTGGCAGAACAACGGCTTCAAGAGGTCCTTGACCGTAAGAGGGCTAGTAACGCAACTCTTGCTTCTAGTGAATTTGCATTGTCCCTCAAACCAAGGGGAAAAACCAAAAAGAAAATATTCCTATGAAATTGAGGCTAAGCTTAAGCCCCCGGTTATGGAAGAGATCCTAGAAGGACCGGCCACAGTGATCCTTTATGAGTATGAAATCGAGGATGACATTGAAACGGTTTCTCTTAAGAGAAGAATAAGAAAAATAGACGCAACCCAGCCATGGGACGTAGAGGGACTATTTCGAGAGTTTGAAATGGTTGAAATGGACGAATACAGTTTTCGAGCTCCAGTTGTCGCCTCCTATAAAAAGGGTTCTGGTTCTGATGCTCCCCCAAATTATACTCCATCACGTGCTCTTGACTCTCCACCAATTCCCACTGATCAAGAGCAAGATGTGCGTTCCTCCGATTACCTGATTATGGTAACAATGAAAATGGCTTCCCAGCCTCCATCTGGAACCCTAACGATAAACACAGTGTTACCATTTCAGTTTTAGATGAATGCCACTTGCTCCCCATAATAGGTAAGGATGATAATATGTATACTCCAAAGACATAATACAAGAGATAAGAACACAATGTTTCAACCTAAATTCCAAAGAAAAACTGCTAAGGCCGTACACAATATTTTATAATCATGAATTATAAAGATATGCAAGAGTTGTAAAACTCAAGCCACTCATTGGGGCGATGCATTAGAAGTCGTATAATATTCATCAACTCGGTCTTAAGAGGACTCAGTTGTACCCGGTCTCAATAGAACTCGACGTAACCAGCCTCAAGAGATCTCTCCACACCCGGCCTTAGGAGGTCTCGGCTGTACCCAGCCTCAACAGGACTCGAAGTACCCAACCTCGAGAGGAATAAATAACCTTGCATCATGTTATCCCATCTCCCTCTATAACCGGCTTCAAGAGGACTGTCCCTGACCTCACCAGGACTCGGCGTGCCTGACCTCAACAGGACTAGATCATAATGATCTCAGAAGGACTCAACTATACCCAGCCTCAACATGACTAGGCATAATCAGCCTCAAGAGGAATTCGCAACATCACATCACACCTGACCATACAAGGGCTCGGTAAATTGCTCACATCATGCCTCATCATAACCGGCCACACAAGGGCTCAGTCATATCATACTTCACTATACCTAACTGATCAGTGGTTGTACAATAGATACCATACTCGGCCGACTATAGTGAAACTCGGTAAAGCAGAATAGGTACATATAAGTAAGTGCAATGCTAGGTCAAATTCAAGAGAAATTAAGATTAGACTCAGAATGAATTACACTCCCCGACCTCAATATACTATCCGAGAACATCTCAAACTTGAGGGAAAATGCCATCGGCAAAGGTCATACAAGAACATGAGCAACATTGTCAAGAAAGGCTTAGAATAATTCAGTTTTACCACATACGGATAATTTAGAAATAAACGCTTACATCAAGACATGCCAAGAAAGAAAGTTGCCTCACACACCCTTTTTGAAGAATTAATTACTCCTCCTGGATTCTTACACTTCTGTGGCTATAATCTTCAAGAACTAAAGCTCTTTCTTAGTTTTGAGATTTCTACTGCCTCTAGGAGTCTCCAAATACAACACAACAAGTAAGATTATACAATGATAATCACTAGATTCTTTATGTTAAATTCCACTAGGTTCGCCTTTGATTTAGCCTTGAGTCGTATGAAAGTTCATAGAGAGAGTTTGGAAGTGTTTTGGGAGAACATGAAGCTAGTAAAATCGTGTGTAAAAATGTTAGATAAAGAAGCTGCACTATTTTTATATCAAGTATTGGAGTTCCACCACCTCAAATGCAGAACGAGTCGCCCCGTAATGGCCATCACGCCCGGTGGGCAGCTGGCGCAATTTGGTGAAAGCATAATTATCTTTTTGTTCAGGAACGTGTCACCGGGTGATTGGTTTGGTTTAAAGATAACTTTACTAATCATGAACTTCATGGGCAAGGAAGAAAACATGGGGTATAACAAATCGTAAGTTTTTTCAAGTATCTCTTCCCGTATTATTTCGAAAGTATTTTCAACATCTGCTAAACTTTCCTTTCTTTTATTTGAGCCACCCTCTGGATTCTCCCAGTAGTTGAGGATCTAACAATGTGGGTCTTACTTTCTTTGGATACTTCCACACCGGATAACAGTATGTGGAAGAAAATATCAATCAAGAAGAATTGGAGAGTTAGCGATCAAGGTGAGGGAAACTCCCCCTTCCCTTTCTTTATTATTCTTTCCATTTAATTAATTACTAAACTTTCAAATTAATATTTCAAGCCTTCCAGAGGGGTCTTCTGTGTTTCCCACCGTCGAAGTTTCACATGAGCCAAAAGTGGCACAACAACGGCTTCAAGAGGTCCTTGACCGTAAGAGGGATCGTAACGCTGCTCTTGCTTCTAGTGATGGTGCATTGTCCCTTAACCCAAGGGGAAGAAACCAAAAAGTGAACATACCTATAAAATTGAGGCTTATGATCAGCCCCCGGTTATGGAAGAGATCCTAGAAGGACCGGTCACAGTGATCCTTGATGAGGATGAAATCGAGGATGACATTGAAATGGTTACTTTTAAGAGAAGAATAAGAACAACACACACAACCCAATCATGGGACGTAGAGGGACTCTTTTGAGAGTTTCAAATGGTTGAAATGGCCAAATCCTGTTTTCGAGCTCCGGTTGTCGCCTTCCGTAAGATGGGTTCTGGTTCTGATGCTCCCCCAAATTATACTCCATCACATGCTCTTGCCTCTCCACCAATTCAAACCGAACAAGAGAAAGCTGTGCGTTCCTCCGATCACCTGATTATGGGAACAAAGAAAATGGCGTCCTTGCCTCCATCTGGAACCCTAATGATAAATACAGTGTTACCATTTTGGTTTTGGATGAATGCCACTTGCTCCCCAAACCTTTTATGGTAGCCAACTACTTGAAGCCTCTAGCTTCAATTAAAGATTTGAGGAAAATGGATACTCTCTTTGTTGAATGTCTAAATCAACAACATCATAAATCTTGCTTCTCAAGTATCATTTCATCCTCCGTCCCTCACTTTATATTTTTTAAAACACAATCTTTGATAATTCAATTTTAACTTTACAGTCTAACCTTCTTTCCCTCTAAGGCTTACAAACGATGATCCAGTATAAAGAAGCGCATAAGTTTGAGCGGGATCAACTTTACTGAGCGCCCATCGATTCTAGAAGCAAGACTTGCTCAAATGGGCCAACTCAAAGCCCAATTGGAGCAAACAGAGCAAGAAAAGATGGCCCATAGTCAAGAGGCCACTCAGTTATATGTTGAGCTTGCAAAATTGATGATCAAGTGGGTAGAGCTGCAGGATGCCATAAATTCGGTGGCCGAGCGCGAGTCTGCTTTCATGAAAAGGATCAACAACCTGGAAGCTAACTTACATTCCAAAACCGAGGAAGCTACTTCGGCTAAAGAGAAGAGGGCAAGAATGGATAATAGGCTCTAAAAGGTCATGAAACAAAATTGCGAACATGCTAAGACCAATACCGATCTTTTCGGGGCCTGCAATATTCTGAATGTCGATAACGAGTGGTTGCAAACAAAAATCCAAAGACTCCAAGTCGAACTCCGACCAAAGAAGATTATTTATTGCTTGAGAAAACTCATGCCATTATCACATGAGGAGGAAAACTTTGGAGGATATAAAAGATGGCATTTCAAATATAAACGACTACATCGCTGAAGCTCGTACCTTGGAGAAATTTGCCTTCGAGAATATTCTTGCCCTACCCACTGCTTCAAGCTCCTCGAGCACTTGCTCCGAGTCCTCGAAAGATGAGGAGGAAGTTGAAGATGAGGGTAAAAATGTTGAACCAGATGTTGAGCAACCTTTATCTTCAAAGGATATAGAAGAGACTTCACATCCTTCGACCTCTGTAAATAAAGCAGACTCATGTATTTTGTTTTATTTTTTCCTTTGTAATTATCCTGAAGTCTCTATTGGCTTCGGGATTTTGAAATAAAAGTTACCCTTTTTTACTTAACTTCTTAGGATTTTGAGAAAAAGATATCTTTATTGATCTTTATTCTTCGATTGTTAAAGTCCGGGAATTTTTACATCTAGTTAACTTTAATATTGGGTATTCATACATCCGGTTTTTAACCTTAAATTATGAAGGTTTCATAAGAGAGGGCCCATGTGTTTATGGCGCCCTTGAAGATGACGTCTCATGTTCATTCCGGCACTTGAATTTAAAGTTTAAGCAACATTCAAATTAAAGGAAAATCATGCCATTCGGACAAGAAATAAGATATAAAAACAAAAGGACTTTCATTTATTCCTTCTATTTTCAAAAGTATATTTACATAAGCCAAAACATTTGCAGATTCTCTTAAGTAAACAAAACTGCCAATACATCGGCTAATTTGTACTTCTTAATTCAATGTGCTGGATATACAATCCCCGGTCCTGACTCGAGGTCTTTCATAACAACTAGACTTTTTAAGTTCAAGATATATTTCCTGGTTCTAGTAGTCCCTGGTATCACTCCATTTACATCAAGATATACTTCCCAGCTTTAGCAATCCCCGGTATCACTCCGTTTACATCTTTTCCATTTGCCTTTTGAGGCTAGCATTGACACTTTTGGTTCTCTGAGAAGAGTAGCTTCCCAACTTGTATTCAGATGCAGAGTATGAGAATTCGAACACTGAATTTCCTACTGCTATCAATAATTCTTATTCGGAGTATGCTTTATGGTGCAGCCTCATTAAAAACCTTGCCAGAAAAGCCCACTTAGGACAAAATTGGACGAAGGAAAAAAGAGTGCAGCGGATACTTTCAGTATAACTAGCAATCGTCAACAGTAGTACCTTTTAAGATAAGTTACGTTCTATTTTTGGTAATTTAACTCCATCTTAATTTTCTAGTTGATACAAACCATTACCAATTATAGCTGAAATCCGGTAAGGCCCTTCCCAATTTGGTCCCAACTTCCCGACGTTGACTTCTCAGGTATTATGAGTTACTTTTCGTAAGACTAATTCCTCAAATTTAAAATAACGAACATTTTCTCTATGATTATAGTAACTTTCCATCCTCTGCTTATGTGCCATCATTCTTACATAAGTCAAGTTTCCATGCTCCTCAAGCAAATCCAGCTTAATCAACTTTGCTTCATTATTTTTTGCTCGCTTGCCCGGGAAAACCTCATAGTTGGCTCACCTATCACTACCGGAATCATGGCTTCCACTCTGCACATAAGAGAAAAAAGGTGTTTTCCCTCTGCTTGATTTTGCCGTTTCAATAAGACCATAATACTCCCGTCAACTCCTCAGGCCATCTGCCTTTTTCTTTCTCTAACTTCTTTTTGAGGTTTTGAATTATCACCTTGTTCTTTGATTCTCCTTGACCATTAGTACTTGGATGATATGGGATGATGTGATCCTCTTACTCTTCAAACCTTCTATGAATTTTGTAACTTTAGAGCCTATAAATTGTAGCCCGTTGTCACAAGCAATTTCTTTTGGTACTCGAAATCGATAAATAATATTATTAAATAAAATCTATCACCTCTCGTTCTCCAATCTTATGAAAAGTACCAGCTTCAACCCATATAAAAAAATAGTCAGTTAAAATTAAAAGAAATTTACCTGACCAGGACCCTGAGGAAAAAGACTAATTATATCCATCTTCCATTTTATGAACGGCCTTGGAAACACCAGTGAATGCAAAAGTTCTGTTGGCTAATGTACCAGTTGAGCATGACGTTGGCATTTATCACATTTGCGCACAAACACCTTTGCATCTTGCTCCATTAGGGGCCAATAGTAACCGAGTCTCATTAATTTTTTAGAACCAATGAATCTGCATCAGAGTGATTGCCACAAACTCCTTCGTGAACTTCTCTCATCACATAATCAGTTTTCGTTGGTCCTAAGAACTGTGCCAACCCCTAAAAATATTTGGGGCATTATTTCCCATCAACAAGCCAATACAGACAATTTTTGTTTGTAACGCTCGGGAGGCTTTGGAGTCATCAGGCAGTTTACCATGCCTTAATTATTCTATAAATTTGTCTCTCCAATCCTATACTAGATTTATTGAGTTAACTGCGCAATAACCCTTTACATCTAAGATAGAGTGCAACAACTGAACAACTGCATCGGAATCAACGCATTTCATCTCCGTTGAAAACCCCAAGTTAGCCAACGCATCTACCTTCACATTTTCTTCTCTTGGAATATGAATCACTAACCACTCCCTGAATCGGGAAATAAGAATTTGAACTTTACTCAAATACTGCTGCATGAACTCTTCTTTGGCATAAAAAATCATATATATCTGATTAACATGTTAGACCCTATATATTCATTTTAGAATACGTCTTAAGTGAATCATTATGAGCTGGAGAGTTTAAGGACCTTTGCGAAGATAATGATAGGTTAAAATAAGTGTTAAGGAAGTATCGTGAGGGTTGGAGGCTAAACGAAATTTTTGATACGCGCGAATCTCCTCCAATGTTTTGTGTGTTTTGAGTTGCCGATCGGACTCCACCATGGACGCTATTCTCGGGGTCGGTAGGCAAGTTTGCGTCGATAGCCATATGTGAATTAGCGTCAATCGGGCCCGCAACCGGAATTCCGATGGGATCAACGTGCGGTACCTCGTCACTGGGCGCTATGTTGTTATTTCACCGTCATGGCCGGACTCGTTGTCAATATGTAGGGGTGCTGATTGAGAGTTTGACATTTTGAGTTTCAACCTGAAATTTGACACTTCAAAGAACAAGTGTAAAGTAATGTGTGTTATGGAGATTTATATCAAATAACCACTATTATCCTTAGCCCTACGGTGGGCGCGAAATAGTTTACCCTCAAAATAGTAAAATGGTAAATCAAATTGTAATTGAAATAAATAATGAAAAAGTAAATGCAAACCACACGAATTGAACAGTCTTAGCCTTGGAAGGTTAATCACCCCCGAGCCAGGTACACTTCGATCGGTGTCAGGATACAGAAGAACAAGAGTTTAAAAAAAATAATGAAATATTTCTTTGGGATGCGTGTTACAATATGTTCAATAAATTATCAGATCCCCCTTTATATATTAGAGGAGTCCTACTTTAGGTACAATTCTATAAAAGGTAAAAAATCCATTGATTAGCTGATTGCCGGTTCCTTACTGATACGCGCCGAGATTCCCGCCGTAATACCCGACCGGTCACGGATATTTCGATCTTCTGTTGGTTATGCTAACAATATTTCTTCGAGCTCGATCGAGGCTAAGGTCGACTCCGGGATTACGGACTCAATGTTCTCGAAGACAGGTGTTCTGACCCCGGGTTCTAGCTCGGTGGGACTCGGGATCAATCTTCAGTCTTTGATTGTCATGTTCCGGGTCTAACTTGCCATGTCGTAGGTGAGCGCGATTCCGACAGCATACAACAAGCCCATCATCAAATTAAACAATGACTTTTTTCTTCAGGTCAAGCTTGGGAAAAAGTTTTCTTTTTTGTTGGTTAGTGTGAAGTTTTTGGATAATATTACCCTATTTATATATTAATCCAGAAAAAAGTATGTCTCATCCAACAAACTTTCAAACGTTACGTTCTTTCTCAAAGATAAGAAAAAAAACCATTTAGAGGGAAAAGATACATTATCTGCTTGTAGTGACGGACAACATACTTTTCTTTGGTGTAGAGAATAAAATGTTCGGAGATCGATCAACAACTGTTAATGGATACTATCCATAATTACGAAATATGGGTAGTCGAATCTTCTGCTCCCTAGTTCTTATCGAATCTTCTTCTCCCAGTTCTTGTGAAAATAGCTGATGGTAGAAAGTTACATCTACTTCTGCAATTTCCCTTCATCTTCTGACCAACTATATTGCTCGCTCTTGATCTTATGAATGTTTGGTTTCCTGCTCCTATCCTTTATGACATTTTAAACAAAAGCTAAGCTAGAGTTTCCATCTTCTAACCATTTCACTCTTCCCTTCTGTTTTAAGATAGAACCCTCAGCCTTTAAGCTGAATATATTCTGCAATAGATTTGTTTAACTGGTTTCTATTTTCTGAACTGTTAACCTTTATATATGTGTCCTCAAGCTGATGTATTTTACAGTCAGTAATCCAGTAATATGATTAACCAATCAATATGTGTGACAAACAAAGTCTAACTTCCTAACCTAAAATATTTGCTAAAAGTATAATATGTGCTTAGAAATGTGTGTTTAAGAGAACTGTCGTACCCGACTACTATTTTCCTAGTTATTTGATTTGAATATATATCTAGACCTTCCACATAAGAGGTTACCCTACCTACTAATTCATTTGAATAAAACTGCACAAAATGTGGAAGTGATCTGCTTAAGGAGAATCCATTTGGAGGTTGCAATAATTATTATGAAATACATAAACCCAAAAGTAGAGAGTCAAGGAACCCATCCTGTCTGAAATACTCTATGGTGCTTAATTATCCCCATTTCCCAGTGGCATAGGGTATATGTATAACCCGAATACAATAAAAATGGGCAGATATAAGCCTGACAGTATAGTAATTTGATTATTGTTAGTCTTAAAAGAGATATATGATGCTTTACCTTGTTATTGTGCCTGCAGTTTGGCTGGAAATTCCACATTATGCTGCTAGGTGTAATGTCACCTGGACATGTATCTTCCCTCACACTAATCTGGTAACGTGGTATGTATACGCCCATCGGCGGAAAATTGAGTTGTTGGAGAAGTCACGTTCATGGAGTGAATTCAAAGACACAAAAAATCCAAACGCCATAAATTAGATGTGGCTTCTAGATTAGCTATGGAGAAAGTTGCAGAGCTATGACAGAGAAGTGACAGAGAAGTCACGCAGAGTATCCTAGGAAGAAAACAAATAGCTAGGTATTATGAGCAAAATAGTGGTAATCAAGTAAATTCTTTTGAAATACTTAAATTCGCTCACGTTATATAAAGAGTAAATAGAATAAATAGAAGAAAGTCAAAATGGTAGTCTCAGTAAAATTCAAAGAACTTTGTAATCAACAGAAACCAAATGGTAGAGATACTCAAAGGCCCATCAGAGGGAAACAATGAAACCAGAATTTTCATGTCCTTTTATTTATATCTTAGCATCATATGAGATGCTCCATTAATATCTATGCAATTTTCACAAAACACTGTGTGCGACATTCTACAACAACATATTAGAGAGGAAAGGAATAAAAGGAGAGATATAAACACAAATTTTGTGCTGATTAATTCTAGAAGAAATTAAATGACAAACCAATCCACACATAGCACAATAAGCAATACATGAACAGTCAACTTGCGACACTACAACAAAATGAATCTCCACAAAAAATTGAGCCAATGACTAACAGATAAAATTAATCTCCAAAAGAGGTATCTCTCTGAAATAACTCAAGCTACACTAATGCTCGAGAACTTCGATTCCAAGACTTTTAAGTATGTTTAAGCCTACATCTGTGTCGCTTGAAGAACTTAAGTGTTAAGAAAGATCTCATGAAGGATAACCCGACAAATATCGAAAATATTCAGAACCTTGCATTTGATTCATCAGCATTCAACCTGTTAGATGCAGTTGAATTCTAAAATTCATAATTTTATGCTTCTTGTCAAGTTTCTTCATGGATTATCATCTTATATAGCTGCAAGTATTACAAAGCATACACTGATCCTAGAATCTGAAAGTACTCTAACATTCATCCTGAAATTGACAATTTCCAACTTATTAAAGCTTGAGAAACACATAACTTCAGACCCTATAGAAGATTTTAATTTTATCCTTCAAACATAATTGGACCCAACCTATTGGATTAGTAACAGTAACAAAAACTATTAAACTCAAAATGAAATTTACTTAAGATAAATTTACCGAATCTTGAGAAGCACCACTTAATAAATAATTTTATTGTGTTTCAAAATTTTAATTGGCACAATCTGAATCAAATAGAAAAAAGAAATAATCAGATACTGAATCTCAATTCCAATAAAAAAGAATTTACCAATTTTTTTGTCTAATGAGCCTATGAAAAATTGCAACTAAAACATAGAGGAAGTGTAGCTTCCTCTAGCAACAGTTTCCTATCATGTATTCAAAGATCGAAATGAATACAGTTCATACTCCTAATCTATAATTAGCCGAAAACACCCAAATCAACTTGCTTACATCTACTATAGCAACAGTAAGCTGAAGTATTATTTTTTAGGCAAGTTTGTTATCTTAAATATGTTGTTTCAGAGCGTAAATTAGAAATCATCAAAACAAAAGCAGCAGAGTATCTTTCCTGGCAGCAAATAGTATATCCTGAAAGATGTCTTAAAAAATAAATCTTAAGTCCGAAGATCAAAATTTACATACTTCCCTTGTCAGAGATCTTTTGTAGTTGTCTTAATTGATCATTTCTTTCCTGACTGACTTTCCTTCAAAGGGTTTGTACTATTTTACTTTTCTTTTTAACTATTTGTTTCTTGGGTAGAGATATTGAATTGGCAGTAGGAGCACCTTTCTTGGCAGCAAAACTTGAAGTCTCTTGTGGCATTTTATGTTTACTGATAAAAGATTGGGGTTTATAAATTATAATGGAGCATCGAATATTTGGTGCTTAAGG
This sequence comes from Nicotiana otophora, assembly GCA_000715115.1. NCBI lineage: Eukaryota > Viridiplantae > Streptophyta > Magnoliopsida > Solanales > Solanaceae > Nicotiana > Nicotiana otophora. The sequence continues at coordinate 30,452 of AWOL01S0032163.1, forward strand.
TTAGAGAGGTGCAATGTAGCATTTAGCTTTTAGAGACGAAGTATTGGAACTGACAACGAAGCAAATGCAATTATACCAATACTTAGAGAGGTACACGTGTATTACGAATGTTTTACTTACCAGTGAGTTAGGCCAACACTATGGTACAATTTACACTACTTCTTGTACAAATGTTAGCGCAGTGTTCGTACAACAAACTCTCATTTCTAATATAAGTAAAATATAAAAAGTAAAATATAAATATATATATATATACTGTCTCTTATACACATCTTATATATTAATATCTCTTTGCATAAGAAGTTATGGAAAAAGGTTTGTCTATTGAGGATGCAAAATAATTTAGCACCGATGTTGGTTAAAGTTCCATGTTTAACATATACCCAGCCCCCAGGAAATTATTAGGTTACCAGCGTTTTTAGCGGAATGTACTTTCAAGGAGATAGTCTTTATAATAGTTGATTGAGGGTGTGTTTGGTGTGAAGAAAAATATTTTCGAGTTCGAGGAAAATAGTTTCTTGAATAATAATTGGTTATTTAATTTATTTTCTGGTGTTTAGTTAGGTAGTAGAAAATATTTTTTTGCAAAAATATATATTTAGAAAAACACTATGAAAGACGAAATGGGTAAGGGCAGGGAGGGATGATAGATTAGAGTCTAGGGGCAGGGGTGCGTATTAGGGGTGGGGGTCGGGGTGGCAGGAGTGGTGAGGGATTGGGGTGGTGGGGATGGAGGGGTAAGAGTGGAGAATATGGTAGAGAAGGATGAAAAAGAGTTTTGAAACTTTATTTTCATTCTTTTGTGTCACACCCGAACCTTTGGAGGTGCGATAGGCAGAAGACGCCCGAAGACCCGTGAAAACCAATGTACATACTTAGTCCCTTCAACATGAAATTTGGGCGAACAAGGCCTCCCAATATACTAAAAATTAAAAATGCTCACAACTAACTATGGAAGAAACTTTTAACATTTTATATATATACACAACTGTTTCCAATAGGATCATAACCAACATTTACATACACACGGGACACCAGTCTACAAGCCTCTAAGAAAGCCATAATACATAACTTGGTCGAGATAGGGCCCCACTACACCCAAACCAACATAAACATATGTTTCAGTACCTATAGACTTCGGTACAACTACTTCGGAGAAGTGGAGTGCGACAATCAACAGCTAAAATGTGTATCCTACTGGTAAAGAATGTCACCGGGTCTATCTACACTGGTGGCATGAACACAGCGCCCAAAAGAAAAGGGTGTCAGTACGAAAGATGTACCAAATATGTAAGACGTATAATGTAGGTAAACCAAAGACATAACATAAGAGATATAAATATATAATTTCAACCTGAATACCGAAAACAAACCATCAGGGGTGTTAACTACGGGGACCATGAACTATAAGTGTATGCATATTTTGTAAAAGTCAAGTCATATATTAAATATAATATAGCAATGTTCCACCGCTATTGGGGCATATGATCTCATGTCATGTTCATCCACTCTTTAGGGCATATCATATCATTTCATACCTGGCCTCGAGGAGGACTTGGTAATGTCTCATTCCTTTATCACATCGTACCCGGCCTCAGGAAGTCTCGGATGTACCCGATCTCAATAGAACTCTGCGTAACTAGCCTCAATAGGACTCGGTCATACTCGGCATTAGGAGATCTCGACTGTACCCAGTCTCAACAGAACTCGGCGTACCATGTCTCAAGAGGACTCTATAATGTTTCATATCACATCAATCTGTACCCGGCCTCATAGAAGACTCGATCGTACACAGCCACGACGGACTCGATAATATCTCATATCATATCTATATTATTAGCGGTTGCACAATAGATGTCTTACCCGGCCGACTATAGCGCGACTCGGTAAAGTACAATAGATACATATATATAAGTATAATACAAGATCAATTTCAAGAGATATCAAGATTAGACTCAAAATAAATTAAATTTTCCTGGGAACATCTCAGACATGAAAGAAATGCTTACATCAAGTCATGCCAAGAAAGAAAGATGCCTTACATACCTTTTTGAAGAACTAACTACGCTTTCTGGGTGCTTATACTTCTATGGTGATTATCTTCACTTCCAAGAAATCTCCAAAAATCAGTACAACAAGAAGACGGATGCTACAGTGATACTCACGAGATGCTTTGCGTTAAAGTTCACCAGATTTACCCCTCTAATTTATCCTTGGATCGCTTGAGATTTCTTAGAGACTTTGGATGCATTTTTGGGAAGTCTTACAACTAATAAAATTGCATAGAATAAAAGATATAGAAGTTGCGCTACTTTTTTTATCTGGTTCTAGGAATTCCATTGCCCCAAGTGCCAAATGGTTTGCCCCGCACCGGCCACTGCGCTCGGTGGGGCAAATACCACAATCTAATAAAATGTAATCACCTATTTATCCTCATAACGTGTCGTCAACCGATGGGTTGTTCTAGAAGCGAAACTTATTAATCTTCAATCTCATGGGTGTACCAATGAATGTGTGGTGTAACATCATCCCCTCTTCGGAACATTCATCCTTGAATGTTGAATTGCAGTCCCTCTTGCAAAATTCTTCAATAATCCTCTATGGGATCTTCAATTGTGCCTGCTATAGTAGTCTCAACATTATTTTCTGCATAATAGAACAGATAAAGGTATTTGGATTTCATATCTTCTTCTTCTTCCCATGTCATTTCTTCTACATTGTTGTTTCTCCTAAGTACTTTAACTGAAGCTATCTCTTGGTTCGCAACTTGCGAACTTGACAATCTTGGATAGCCACCAGAATTTCTTCATAAGATAGGTCCTCTGTGACTTGGATATCTTTAATGGGGGTAATACGAGATGGATCACCCAAGCACTTATAAAGCATAGAAACATGAAATACCAGATGCACTACTTCAAATTTCAGAGAAAATTTAAGCTTATAAGCTACTTAACTGATTTTTTGGGTAATCTGATATGGTCCGATATACTAGGGGCTAAGCTTGACATTCTTACCGAACCTTATTACGCCTTTCATAGGTGACACCTTTAAAAATACCCAGTCTCCTATAGCAAACTCTAAGTCTCAACATCTGTTATCTGAGTAAGGTTTTTGTCGGCTGTGAGAATCTAACAATCGATCTTGAATCGTTTTCATCTTTTCTACTGCTTGTTGCTCTATATCAGGAGCCAATAACTTTGTCTCACCAATCTCAAACCAACCGATAGGGGATCTGCACTTTCGTCTGTATAGAGCCTCATATAGTACCATTTGGATTCTAGAATGGTAACTATTATTGTAAGAAAACTCAATAAGCGATCGATGATCTTCCTAACTTCCTTGGAAGTCTAATACACATGCTCGTAACATGTCCTCAATTGTCCGATTAATGCACTTGGCTTGGCTGTCTATCTGCGGATAAAAGGCTGTGCTAAGATTGATCCTTGTACCCAAACCTTCTTGAAATGATCTCCAAAAGTATATCGTAAACTGGGTACCTCTGTCCGAGATAATAGAAATTGAAACTCCATAAAGTCAAACTATTTCCCTAATATATAACTTGGCATAATCTTCGGCTGAAAAGGTAGTTCTGACAGGTAAGAAATGTGCAGACTTTGTAAGTCTACCTACGATAACCCATATAGAGTGAAACTTTCGGCGAGAGCTTGGTAATCCGGTAACAAAATCTATATTAATTATCTCCCATTTCTAGGTTGGGATTTACATATTCCGAATCAATCCCTCTGGCTTCTTGTGTTCAATATTAACTTGCTGGCAATTTGGACACTGAGCAATGTATTCAATAATGTTCCTCTTCATGTCGTTCCACCAGTATATCTGTCAAAGGTCATGATATATCTTGGTTGACCCTGGATGATTAGAGTACCACGATTTGTGAATCTCCGCCATGATCTGTCCTCAGAGTCCCTGATCACGTCCAATTCACACCCAATTAAGAAATATGAATCAGTCGTTATAATTATAAACCCAATGCGAGTCATGGTCTAATTCACAAGGAGTTTAAAATGGATTTTGAGGTAAATACTCAAGGAAAAAACTCAAAATAACTACATTTAGCTTCCAAATAAAAGTGGGCAACAATTATCTAAATTAACCACTAAGAAATTCAACTAACTAATGAGCAAGTAATGATTGAAATATTTTTGATGTTTTAATCAAATAGAGAAAGGCCTAGGGTTATAACCTTAACCTAGGTGTAAACATAATGGGTAGAGTAAAGTTGTGCCAGCTAGGTAGATTGAGGTTTTTAAGACTCTCAATGCACAAGTACGCACTCAATAACTCTCGGTTAAAGATTTATTATGCCCAAATTGGCTTTCTCAAGACCAAATGGGTAGCAATCAAAACAACTGAATGTGAGTCCAAGTTGTATTATCCCTAGCTGTAGTTCAAATCCTATAATCAAACTAATCAAAACTTCAACTAACTCAATTTCTTGCTAGCCAAATTATCCTAGACTAAATTCCTCTTTACCAAATAAGAACAAAGTCAAACAGGCATGAATCAATGTCTGCAACCATTAATTCTAACTATAAAGCAATGACGAGGCTAAATAACATTAACACAATCAATAGCAAGCATTAATATTAAACACCCATAAGTTTTACACATTAGGGTTGAATCACAATCCTAGATAAAGTCTAGCTACTCATGGTAATTGACATAGAAAAATAAAAAGAAGAAGTAATTGAAGACATAAAACTAAAATTAAAGTGGAAAAGTAATTTATCTTCTCTAATTGTAGCTTAGTGTTGCCCAAAGTGGCTAAATTTAACTACTAGTTGTTTCTGTAGTACAAAAGATGCAATAAAAAAGTATTTCACGTCTATTTATAGCCCAAAGTGGCTAAATTTAACTACTCATACTTTGAAACTTTTATCCATCTATTGTTGATTCACTTTAATATTGATATATAATCTACCACTAATAACTTGAAACCTCTTACGTAATACATTGTCACTATGGCCCACATCTCACCGGGGAACATCTAAAGTAATTTGCCTAACCGACCTAGGGACGATACTATACTTCAATAAATGTATTTCAAGCATCCCAATGTGATTAATCTTATGGGGGTATTCTAATCCTGTGCAATTATGAAATCCCTTTTCATTGAATCATTACCCAATCAAACGCCTAAACGTCATCCTCTTATCTATCACAATTACACCCTTATTCTACTATCAGGGCAGCATTTCATCTCTTCTAAATGCTCCGAGTCTTAGACTCCTCCGAGTTCATTCATGCTATACTAAACTTTCTACAACTTACGGAAACCATCAACTCTCTAGTTTTGATGGGCTTAATCCTGATGCCTTACCTATTCTTGTCACCTTCTCACTCACCTTTTCTTATCCTTACTCGTATCTACCTAAAACCTTGTCGCTCTACCACACTTTAGCTTGCGAACTACACATATCTATTTATACTACTCGCAACCTTCCTTTAATTTGCTAGCACCATAGATTTTCTTTCGTGCCTTCTCAGTTGTCTTTAAATTTAAGTAATTAGTTTTCCTGGTCGTTCTATCACTTGCTGCATGAATACCGGGCTTATCTTAGTGCCCACACATATTGGAATTTCATGCAACCCATATAATCTCGAATATTACTTTTGATTTTTACTTCCCGTTCATTAGTCACGATTTGTGGCACTTTCTTATGGAGTGCATACAATATTGTAGTGAGACTGTTGTTACAAGATCATTTCTTCTTTAGGTCATTATGCTTAGGTTGAAGCCTTCTTCCTTATTTCCTCAGCTAGTCTTTCGTTGGAGTACTAATGGGAGACCCTCTAACTTTCGTAATGCTGCGAGCTTATTATATCGTATATTCGAAGGAATTTCTTGATGGTCTTACTCACCTATAATTATCCTTAGTTACTTACCTCTGCGCCCTTATGCTCACAGGGTTGCTTCTGAATTGATATTTTGATTGTCTCCCCAGTGGCACTCCCTTTTATTTCCATAACACTTATACGGTACCTTTAACTACCCCAACTCCTATATGAATATTTCTCAAGGATTACAATGTCATATCTACGAGACTGAATTCCCTAAATTGGGGTTTGCTCCGTTTATCTTGCACGATCTGCTGATTTATCTATATCCTCTTGCCTAGCAATAACTAGACTCTTCACGAATCAACTACTAACTACTCGTTGGTCCATTCTCATATCTATATTCCGCGTAGTCTCTCTTGGGTTATTTCCTTTGTATTAACTTACCTATCGCACTGGCTCCTTATGTATCTAGGATTCATTCGCACTTATTTATCACTAAAATCATATGCAGGAACACTTACTGCCGCTCCTTGGCATCGTGCTTGCATAATGTTTTGGAGTCGTAACATATCTATTAGATCTGAATAAATGCAATCTCATTCCTTCGCCTTTTTATCGAATTCTTCCTTTACTATTCCATAATTACCAGAACCACTTAACTCCAACTTAATACCATATCACACCTTATTCCCCCCTTTAGGGGAGTAATAATATGTAATGCTATGAAGATTTACCTATAAAAGTTTTACCTCTTCATCTTCGACATCTTTTCACGTCGTCATTGACTTTTACTCGCACTGTGGTAACCCTTCTAAAACAATGATAACTGAATTTCTTACGTACGAGGGTGCTACCTAGTGTAACTGGCATACTTAGTCCCTTAAGGTTAACCCTTCTCACAGTGCTTGCTTTAGGAAAGCTTCTTCCTGAATGACTTTTAAAGGTTATTGTTCCGTTGTCCATTCTATTATTGCCGGAACGAGATCTCTAAAATTCTCACGATGCTGACTATTATCAAATACTTCGTTCCCTAATTCATGTTCAGTTTATCTTGTTCACTAGCCCATATTGATTTCTACTACTCTGGGGGTCTAACTTTTCCTTCTGGTAATTACGTTGGAGTCACCAACGTATTTCTCGAAATGAGGATATGACTTTATAGCTTATACCCCTTTATTGTCTCGAGGCATGTTACCTCATGTCTTTTTCTTTGCTTGACTATAGACTCTGTCATCCTGTCATATTTTGATTTACTGTTATCACTCATTTATCACATCTTACTCATAATGCTTCATTTACTCTCTTCTTATTCTCTTGCTATATTTCTGTCTATTACCTTATTCTGAAAACTTCAACAAAATATTCTTTTGCTTTTTGCTCCCCTTGCTCCATCCACTGGCTCTTTGGGTCGCCTAACATTTTCTCTTTACTAGGACGAGAGCTATACTAAGGTAAATATTTATCCCTTTTAAGATTCCAGTGCCTATCTTCTGAATTTTCTGAATATTCTAGTATTCATATCTAACTGTACTATTCTAGAGTGCAACATCTTGGTGTCTCAAAAGGAGAACTATTACCACATTTGCAATATCCTTCGAAAATGTCAGCTAACGCTAACAATCCATCCACTGTTTTGGGTTACTCTAACCCTAGTTGGATCCTGATATCCCATCCTTCTCTTAACTATATATGTTAGCTCCCATAGGGCATAACTGAGATGGGTGTGGAAAATTGCACATACCTTTGTTAATGTTGAAGATAACTCAGAATACTTATATTTCTCTACCTGAATTGTAAATACTGATAATCTTCACTAACAGGGTACCTCGTACCCTCCTTCACCTTACTTTTGTTACCTGTTGAAACTTATACTTTTACCTTCTGATACTCCTATGGCTTGCTATTCATAGGGTGTGTTTGATACACATACCTTATTGTCTTAAGCTGGAAATTTGCACATCTAGTACGATGATCTTATAGGGCCTCAAATAGGGCCACGTCTTCAAGAACTCTCTCTCTCTATTAGTGCCCTTACATGTTACTGTATTAGCCCTCTCGCTAGCTATAATGTTTCTAATTGCGAACATCTATGTATCATTAGCAAACATAAGTCCTGGATCAAACTCTTTTTACTCAGCTCTATAGCACTATTTGAATTTGAAAGAAGGGTAACAAACTCCTACAATCTTCTGAGGATCGACCTTGATTCCCTCACTGGAGACAACATGTCCCAAGAAAGTGACAGACTCGAGCCAAAACTCACATTTGAATGCTTTGTGTACAACTTATGCTGATGTAGAGTCTGCAAAACTGCCTTGAGATTGTCGGGGAAAGGCTTGAAGACTTGATTCATAAGATCCATGAATGTTGCTGGGGCATTTGTTAGCTCGTAAGACATCACCAGAATATCAAAGTGCCCATACCAGGTTGTGAAAGTTGTTTTTGGAATATCCTGCTTCCTGATCTTCACTTGGTAGCACCCGGATCTTAGATCAATCTTGGATAAGTACTTAGCACCTTGCAGTTGATCGAAGAAGTCATCTATCTTTGGTAGTGGGTACTTATTCTTAATTGTGACCTTGTTGAGATGCCGATGTCAATACACATCCTCAATGATCCGTCTTTCTTCCTCACAAAGAGAATCGGCGTGCCTCAAGGAGACGCACTCGGTCGGTTGAAACCCTTCTCTAGTAAATCCCTCAATTGCTCCTTCAATTTCTTCAATCCCGCTGGAGCCATTCAATTGGGTGGAATTGATATAGGCTGCGTGCATGAAAACACATCGATCCCAAAATCAATCTTCCAATCCGGTGGGATCCCGGGAAGCTCATCAGGAAAGACCTCCAAAAATTCATTCATAACCGGCATAGACTCACGTGTTAGTGCCTCAGCCTCGACATCCGTGACTCGGACCAAATGGTAGATACACCTATTGTTAATCATCTTCGCGACCTTAAGGTAAGAAATAAACCTACCCTTTGGCAAGACATCATCCCCCTTATACTCAATGATTGGATCGCCCAAAAATTCAAACCTGACGGTTCTGGTTTGCCAATCAAGCTAGGCAAAGCATGAATAAAGCTAGTGCATACCCATTATTACATCAAAATCCACCATCACTAATTCAATGAGGTTGGCTGTGGTGTATCGACCATATACTATGACAATACAATCCCTTTAAACCTATGTGGCCACACTAAACTCACCAACTGTAGTAGATATAGAGAACGAATCACGAAGTAGTTCCGGTTCTTTCCTGAATTCCATAGCAACATAAAGAGTGACATATGACTAGGTGGATCCAGGATCTATAAGAGCATACACATCATGAGATTGGACAATCAATATACCTGTGACAACATCTAGAGAAGCCTCTTAACTCTGGCGGCCCCTCATGTCATAGAACCTAGTAGGTCCCCTAGAACCTTGTGCACCACCCCTAGTTGCACCACACCCCGCAGGTATCAGAGTACCTCGGGCAGGAGGAGGTGCTGCAGAAGTAGTAGCTGCTGAACTGGCCGGTTGCGCCATACCCCTACCAATATTCTGACGGGAGGAACGTCAATCACTCTGAATATGACCCCTAATACCACACCTATAGCTTATGGGAATGTCCATGTAATAGACTCCTGAGTGCATCTTCCCTCACCTGGCAGGAGGGCCTCCGCTGCGGCAGAAATCTCCTGCCTGACTCACCCTTCTGATAAGATCCCCTATTGCCTGACTGTGCCTGAAATGGCTCCACTGCTGCTGACTGGGCCCTGATGGCAGTGAACTGGCTGCAGATTGCGTAAACGATTGTGTCAGTCTAGATGACCCTCTCCTAAACATCACCTTTCCACCATTACCGCCACTGAAAGAACCACCAAAGCTGCCCGCAAAGTAGGACTTCTTATTACCTTCTCGCTCCATTTTGTTCTTCAATTTTTGGGTCTCCGTGGCTTGTGAAAATGCCGCCATCCTCCCATAGTTTATATCAAAATTCATGGTGGCTGTAGCGACCTTATTAATAACTAAAGGGCTAAGGCCCTATAAAAACTTGCGAACCCTGGCCTCCACAGTGGGCAACATGTAAATAGAATGCTTGGAATGACATACAAACCTCATATGGTAGTCCCATACACTCATACTATCTTGCATTAAGTTCTCAAACTCGGCGGCACGAGCTGCCCTAGTCTCGACAGGCAAGAAATGATCTATGAAAGCATCTGCAAACTCGTTCCATTTCTCCGGAGGCCTCCCTCCTTACGAGACTCCTCCCACAACTCAAACCAAGAATGCTCCACTTCCTTTAGGAAAAAGGAGGCCAATTGCACTGGTTCTATCTTAGTGGCATGCATCACACGAAGTATTGTGTATCTTATCAATAAATGCCTGGGGGTCCTCCTCGGGCTTAGTACTAGTGAATACTGGAGGATCCAGCTGAAGGAATAAGTTCACCTTGGAACTAGCTGAATCCTCTTGGTGACTGGAAGAAATAGGTGTAGCATTCAATCTTTAGGCCTGGGAAGCCACTATACGAGTCAACATCTGTATGGCTCCCCTAAGGTCCCTACATGAAGCACTATGACTAGAAGTTGAGGCTGGAGGTGGAACTGGAATATTAGTTGGAGGAGGAATTAGTGCTTTCTCAGTAGGAGTGGTAGAATTAGGTGGTGTTGTGGTTGGGGGATATCTTCACCCCTCGGGAGCTCGCCCATAACATCAGTTACAGTATCTACTGCCACTCCTGGGGTGGCATTGCCACTCCCTGCCTTCTTCTTCGACGCCATGTACTGAAAATTAGAACAATGCATGAGTTAAAAGGGGACAGTCCTACAATTAGTTGTGTCGCATGATCTAGAATATCAAAGAAGGGTGACATTCCCAAATGCCCAAGTAGCCTCCTTATTATTAACGTGGTCGATAAAACACCAATAACAAGGACTCTAATAGACATGACTCTGAGACATCCTAGGACACTTTAAAAATATAGGCTCTGATACCAAGCTTTTCACGCCACAACCTTGGGGAGCGTGACCAATGCTCAACCGAGATATCCTAGTTGAGCAAGCCTACTTAGTGACTATCTTTAACCCCTGCCCATGAGTAATTGGAGTATACATATCAAGAATTAGCCATGAGAGGGTAGAGTACACAATACCTCTTTGCATTACTATTGAAGCTTCATTTAAGATTACCAAAATATTACAAGTTTCATAGTTTGAAAGTGGAAATATCAAATAACTTACAACATTCTAAGTTTGTTTTCCCCCAATCAAGACACAACCCACAACATATCTACAGAGCCTCTAAAAGAGCATGAGCACAACATGGAAATACCGGTGATAAGGCCCCGGCTATACCTCAAAAGAAATGTATAAGAGAAGCAATACAACATATGGGCCCCAGTATAGAATGGGGCTCTCCAAATTTTGTTGAGTGGAGGGTATGATGTTATCAGTAACCAACACCGCCTGATAAGGAACCACCTGCATCAATTAAAGATGCAGCGCCCCCGAAAAAAGGGCGTTAGTACATATGGAATAGTAATACTATGCAAAGACAAATACTCTCTTATGGAATGGAGTACCAACACAATGGAAAACAATGTAGTAGCAGTAAGTAAGTCAATAATATCTAAATGCCAAGTTAAAATCAAAGTGAAACTTAAAGTAAGCATTACCATTTTAAGTTGGGAGTTCCTTAGTACTGACACACCACCATGCCCATAGCATGGACTCTGATCCCCGTCCTATCGGCTAAGCTGTCTCGCCCCAATGTATATGTGTGGACATAGAAACATAATACCACCATGTGCGCGACATGGCATCGAATCTACGCCCGTTCGGCTAATCCGTCTTATCGCAATGTTGTGTGGGTCGACAGGGTCCTTGATAACTATCAACTCATCCCAATCAAGGAGAATAATCTTAATATAATATAATAGGGACTCACCCCTCAATCCACTCCTACACTAGCACGTGTAGTTTCGGGCTTGGGCATTTATAACCCAGCCTTCCTCCGTGATATAACGATACACTCAAAACAATTTCTATATAAAAGCAAAGTATGCATCTCATAGCCGTTTTATAATTCTTTTCATTCCATTGTCTTTCTTGGCCATACATAAAAATCCTCATTATTGGCACGATGGCCGTATTTCATATTTCATACTTTCATTCTTTCACTTCCAAGGATCATCATAAGTCATCAACATAAAGAACATTTGGAAATCACGACGTTAAATCATGAGTAATAATAGTCTTAAGCACATTGTATTTTCTTCCCAAAAGAGAGCATAATGATTTGCAATTGAAACATGAATTCAAGTCATAAGCATTAGATACAATAACCATATTTAAAACATTTTCCCAATGGAGAGAAACATGTTAGGGTAATTGGAACATGACTTGAGTACATAAGAATTTAGATAAATCAAATGTTAGAGGTAATGTGGAATGATAAGAATAGGGGCTCGAACAAACCATATTTGGAATTTACAAGGAAATCATGGATTCAGATTCTATAGGAGATATTTAGCCAATATACCTTGATTGAGCTTTCCATAGAATTACTACAATGTTGAATTACTCTTAGCAAATTCAATTTATAGAAACATGATCAAATTGAACCATTATTAGGAAGATATTCATGGTCTAAGTGAAATAGGAATTTTTATCAAACTTATAATGGGCAAGTTTGACTATAAGGTTCATAGTGGAATTCCTTCGCCCTAAAACCAAATTCAAATAACTATTTGCCCATGATAGTTCAACCACCTCCATATCACCTCCATCGATACATGCATGCCCAATGACATATCCCCAAATGAAGAACCACACCTCACATTCATATCATACACCCCACATTTCGAAATAGAGGGTTTATGGCTTCTGATCACCATCCCATAAGCCCCAAAATGGTACAATAAATACTTAAATCCATTACAAACATTGCATGAAAGCTTAGGGGGGAGAACTTACCCGGTTGGTTGAAGACCTAGTGAGTAGCTTTCGTGAATCTTCAAGATTGAGCAAGAATTAAGGAGTAAAATGTTTGGAGTTTCTCCCTCTCTCTCTAAGATACCCCCATCTCTCTAAAACAACTATTTATGCCTTACAAAATAACCCATGTTGGATTTTATTAAAAACAGGGCCGGGTAAAAGTTTCCAAAACTTAACCCTCCGAGCTGGGTCTGCAATCGCAAATGGGACCGCTAGGTATGTGGCCCGCGAAGTGGACAGCAAAATGGTTCTCCAAAACAGGGTTGGCCTGATCAAGTTTGCGGTTGATTTTGCGGTCGCACATTGGACCGTATATTCTCCTCCCAAAATTTTTCCTTGCTGAAATACGAAGGATATGCGGTCCGCAAAATGGTTATGCGGTCGCACATTGGATCGCGAAATAGCCCTCAAAATTGAGCTTCTTCTGGTAAAATCTGCGATGGTTATACGGTTAGTGAAACCGATCCGCGGTCATGATGTGGACCGCAGAGGTGCCAATTCTGTAAATTTTCTACCAACTCCACAATGTATTACACAACCCAAAAACCTCAAATTCTTGGGTTACACAATGTATTGCATAACCCAAAACCTCACATTTTCTACCTCGGAACCATAAAATCTTAAATTTTTGGTAAACTCTTACGGGGCCTTACAACTACCACACTTCTCGCCTCATTGTTGGGTAAAGCAATGGCTTCGACTCATTTAAACACATAATCCAACGAGACCAAAATGTATGTGTATTTCCATAGGAACTCACAAAAGGGCCAATAAAGTCAATGCCTCAAACATCAATGATAAATCTCCAAGATAGTTGTAAGGGGCATCTCATGATTCATTGAACTTCCATCGGCCTGTTAACATTCATCACATCTTTTCACCAACTCATTATCACCTTTGTAGAGAGTAGGCCAATAGAAACCACAACTTAGGATTTAGCCATCGTTCTTGCTCCACCATGGTGACCACCATAGAGCAAAGAAAGACAAGCCCCAAGAATATCACGTTGTGCTTCCTTCGACACACATCTTCTAATCAACCCATCCGTGCAAATCCATAAAAGGTATGGTTCATCCCAATAGTAGTATTTACAATCCTTCTTGATCTTCTTTCTTTGGTTTGAAGAGAACTCATCCGGAATGATACCACTTACAAGGAAATTTTCCAAATCCGCGAACCACGGTACCTCTTTCATTGAAATGTTAAGAGTTGCTCAACGGGGAAAACATTGATTTCAAGGACATCAAATGGCCTCCCCTCCTCTTACAAATGAGACAAGTGGACCGCCACTTGATTTTCACTTCTCTTCTTATGTTGGATGTCAACATTAAACTCTTGTAACAAAAGCACCCATCTCATCAAGTGAGCTTTAGATTCCTTTTTTTCTAATAAGATAGTGAAGTGACGCATGATCCCTGTGCAGAATAACTTTGGCACCCATCAAATATGGGCGGAACTTCTTAATAGCAAACACAATAGCAAGAAGTTCTTTCTCTGTGACGGTATGATTGACTTGGGCACTATTCATGGTCTTACTAGCATAGTAGACTGGATGAAAAACGTTGTTGATATGTTACCCCAAAATAGCCCCAACCGCGACATCAGGTGCATCACACATGCTCTCGAACGATAATCTCCAATTTGGAGATGTAATGATAGGAGTAGTTGTCAACTTGAGTTTTAATTTTTCAAAAGCTCTCATAAAATCATCATTGAAATGGAACTTGGCATCCTTCTCGAGGAGTTTGCACAAAGGGTTCACCACTTTAGAAAAATCTTAGATAAATCGCCAGTAGAATCCCGTATGGCCCAAGATACTCCTCACACCCTTCACCGAGGTAGGGGTGGAAGCTTAGAAATAACTTCAATCTTTGCCTTATCAACTTCAATACCATTCTTTGAAATCTTATGGCCAAGGACAATGCCTTCATAAACCATGAAATGACATTTCTCCCAATTGAGTACCAAATTTGTTTCCTCACATCTAGCCAACACCTTGTCCAAATTAGCAAGACAATCATCAAATGAATCCTCAACCACATAAAAAGTCATCCATGAAGACCTCAAGGTAGTCTTCCACCATGTCCTGAAGATAGCCATCACACACCGTTGAAAAGTTGCTGGCGCATTGCACAATCCAAAAGGCATCCGTTTGAAAGAAAAGTACTATATGGACATGTAAATGTGGTTTTCTCTTGATCTTCCGGAGCAATGAGAATTTGGTTGTAGTCTGAGTAACCATCAACAAAGCAATATAAGGCACAGTCGGCCAACCTATCAAGTATTTGATCTATAAGAGAGAGGAAAGTGATCCGTCCTTGTGACTTTGTTGAGCTTATAATAATCCATACACACTCTCCAACCGGTGACAATTCTTGTAGGAATCAACTCATTATTATCATTTGTTACAACCGCCATGCCTCCCTTCTTTGGGATACATTGGACTGAAGAAGTCCAAGAACTATCAGAAATAGGGTAGACAACCCCCGTATCCAACTATTTGATAATCTCCTTTTTGACCACCTCTTGCATAGCTTCATACCTCGAATATCCGCCAAAGTCCACCCAATTGCCATCTTCCTCTTTTGCAACACCATCAATGTGGAATCTACCCGCACATTAGTCAAATAAGAGGAAAGAATAATCGGTAAAGTATAACAAGGGCTAAGAAACTGATACCAAAGGTGATGTGGCAATGGTTTCAACTCCAAGGTAGTAGGCTCTTCAATTGAAGGCTTTGTAGGAAGAGCTTTCCTATTCTCAAGATCCAATAAAAACTTTTGGGGTGCATAGTTGTAAGACCCCGTTCCTTGTAGTGAATTCACACACTACATAATACCGCTGCAAAAATGCATCAAAAAACTCCCTCCATCCTACTTGTGAGGAAAACGGTCCCCTAGATTGTTCCCAAGTTTCATACTAAGTTACAACAACATCTCACAATCTATAAGAAGAAATATCTACAAACTTAGTATCAGTAAAATACATAACTCGTAAAGTTTGCTGCATCTGATCTAGAAAATTATGGGGATCTTCATTTTGATATGTTCTTGTGAATACCGGAGGGTCTAGATTGATAAATCCCGAACTCTCATGCTAACTGCTTTATCTGAGGTGTCAGGGTCCTGAGACTGTGAGGCTACTAATCGAGTTAACAATTGCACCGCACTTCTCATATCTAGATTCTAGTCAGGAAAAACCAAAGGAGGAATCGGGGGTACGTTAGTTTCTCTATGCCATTTCAGAGGTAGTGGTGATATCCCCGAAACTTGAGTATCAGCCTCACCATGAGGTTCACGTTTATCCATGTGGGCAGGTGGAACCCGACTTGTACCCTCCTCTGTCTCTTCATCTAATCTCTGAACGACCGCCTGGTATCTCGTAGTAGGCATCGCTATGAACATAACAAGATGAGGATTAAAAGTGGACACTTATGACTCAGCTCTATTGCACGATCTAGATAAGAAATAAATGTATCCATCATAAATATTTTTTAACTTCTTGCTTATAAGTATGGTGCATGACATACCCATAATCAAGACTCTACCAGATACGACTTGCAAACTCCCAGGACAAACCTGCTTTGATACAAAGTTTTTCACACCCCAACTTCGGGAGGTACGACCGACACACGACGCCCGAAGGCCCTGTAAGGCCCCGTAACATTTTACCAAGAACTCGAGGTTTATAGTGCCGAGGTAGGCTAATGTGTTAGAAAGGCATAAAGCATTTTCATGGTGAGGCGGTACAGACTTTCTGGGTTGCGCAGAGTATTGTGGAGTTAGAGGAAAAGAATTTTGCAGAATATGGCATTTCTGTCGTCCATTATGCGACTGCAAAACCACTCCGCGGATCATAGATTGCCGTATAGTGGAACAGGAGAGAAACCAATTTTTGGAGGCCATTATGCGAATGCATAATCATTTCACGGACCACACATCCATCGAGAACCAACATGAGAAAATTTGGAGGGAGATTCCACGGTGCGTTATGCGACCACATGACTATTCTACGGACCGCAGAATGGCTGCAGACTTGACCAGTCCAGCACAGCTTTTAGGACCATTTTTGCGGCTCACTTCATGGACTGCATATTTGTTTCGCAGTCCAGTTTGTGATCACAGGCCCGGTTCGAAGGCTTAAGTTTGAAGAAATTTGTACCCGACCCCATTTTTGTAAAATGGATTTTGGGGTTATTTTGGCTCGTTTCAATAGCTGTTTTAGAAAGGGGATGAGCGTTTTAGAGAGGGATCAAGAGGCACCCACCATCCTACTAATCATCCCTTGATTAAGCCTTGGAACTCTATAAGGAAAACTTCCAAGGTTTCGTTCTAAGAGGTAAGGCTCTTCTCTAGCTCTCAACTTTGGAATTGGGCTGAATATGGGTAATAGGAGACATGAATCTGGGGTTGGAAGTTAGAGTGCATGCATTGCTAAACATGGTGTTTTGGAAGTTGTTGAACTAATTCGGGTGAGATATAGACTTGGGAATTAGTTATGAGAGGAAGGATTCCCATCGTAGGGCCTTGTAGTCTAATTCGCACACCTAGTATTTGATAAAATGCCTACATGAGTTGAATCGATGAACCCTTTCCTAATTGTGGTTCAATTTTGTCATATCTCCAATAGATTGAAGTCACTAGAAGTTTCGGGACATTGTAGTAATCTAAGGAAGGATCAAGCGAGGTATGTTGGGTAAACTTCTCACATATAATCGTATTCCATGATGTTCTCGTAAGTTTCAAGCATGATTGGCCTAAGTTCTTATTTTCTCATATTCTGAGCCATTCCTACTAAATTCAGTTATTCCAAATACGCATTGTGTCGAAAGTTATATGCTCAAAATGTGTTCCCATTGCCCTTATAACATTATTCTCTCCTTCGGGAATGTATTCAAGTATGACTAATATATTAAATTGGTATAGCTTCAATTCATGTTGCAATTGCAAATGTATTATATATTATTCTTGGAAGGAAAACCCAATGTTTTAAGACTTCTATTGCTCATATACATGATTAAAGTCTTGAATTTAAATGTTCTTATTGTTGATAACCTATGATGATGCTTGAAAGTGAAAGAAGTGAGTATGAGATATAAAATGTAGCCATCGTGCCTAGAACAAAAATTACACTTGGGCAATTGTGCCAATAAAATGAAAGGATGTGTGAAAGATTATGAAATGAGTTATAACTCCTTTAAATAATAATTATTTTGGGAGTATCATTTAGTCACAGAGGAAGGGTAGGTTGAAATAATTTAACCCCGAAACTACACGTTCCGGTGTAGGAGTGATTGAGGAGTAAATTGCCGCGCTGATATGTTGAGACTATTCCCTTTAATTGGGATGAGATTGATGTGTTGAGACTACTCAAGGACTACGACATCGATGTCCTATATCATTCGGGAAAGGCTAATATTTCAAATGCTCTTAGCCAGAAATCTATGGGTAGTTTGGCTCACTTGGAGACACATCAAAGGCCGTTGGCAAAGGAAGTTCACCGGTTGGATAGTTTGGGAGTTCATCTTGCGGACTCTAGTGAAAGAGGGATGATTGTGCAAAATAGGGCTGAATCATCACTTGTAGTAGAAGTCAAGGAGAAGCAATACAACAATTCGTTGTTGGTACAGTTAAAGGAGGGGATTCATAAACATCAGACCATGACTTTTTCTCTTGGCACAGATAATGGTACACTAAGGTGCCACGGGCGATTACGTGTTCTAAATGTAGATGGTCTCCTGGAAAGAATTATGACCGAAGCTCATAGTTTCGGGTATTCTATACACCTAGGCTCTATAAAGATGTACCATTGCCTCAAGGAAGTCTTATGGTGGAATGATATGAAGAGGAATATGGCGGACTTTGTGGAAAGTTGTCCAAATTGTCAACAAGTGAAGGCCGAACACCAAAGGCCCTGTGGGTTGGCACATAAAGTAGAAATTCCAATGTGGAAATGGGAGATGATCAATATGGACTTTGTGGTAGGTCTACCTCGCAAGTCTCATAAGTTTGACTCAATTTAGGTGATTGTGGACCGACTCACGAAATCAGCACACTTTTTATTTGTTAAGGCTAGCGACACAGCAGAACAATATGCTCAGTTGTATATCAAGGAAATAGTCAGGTTGCATGCACTCTAGTTTCTATCATCTCTGATCAGGGGGCACAGTTCCCAGCTAAATTTTGGAAGAAATTTCAGTAAGTTTTGGGTACTCAGGTAAATCTTAGTATAGCCTTCCATTCACAGAGAGATGGACAAGTCAGACTATTCAGACGCTTGAGTAAATGTTATGTGCCTGTGTTCTTGACCTGAAGGGTATCTGGGATGATCATTTGCCGCTCATAGAATTTTCCTACAACAACATTTATCATGCTAGCATTCAAATGGCACCGTTTGAAGTTTTATATAGTAGGAGATGTAGATATCCTATTGGTTGGTTCGAGGTTGGGGAAGAAGAATTAATAGGCCTAGACCTCATACACCAAGCTATGGAGAAGGTTAAAATCATTAAGGAACGGTTGAAAACTACTCAGAGTCACCAGAAGTCCTATTCGGATGTGTGTCGCAGGGATTTGGAGTTTAAGGAGGATGATTGGGTGTTCTTAAAGGTTTCTCCCATTGAGGGTAGAATGCAATTTGGAAATAAAGGGAAGTTGAGTCCCAGGTATATTGGGCCATACATGATCATTCAGAGGATCCGTCAGGTGGCTTACAGGCTCGAGCTACCATGAGAGATATCGTTGGTACACCCGATGTTTCATGTATCTATGTTGAAGAAGGTAGTTTGAAACCCGACGCTCATTGTTCCGGTAGAGGATATTGAGGTTAATAAAGAATTGACTTATGAGGAGATTCCGATTTTCATTCTTGATAGGCATGTTCGAAAGCTGAGGAATAAAGAGATTGCCTTCGTAAAAGTGTTTTGGTGGAACTAACATGTGGAAGAGGCCACCTCGGAGGCCGAGGAAGACATGAAGAACAAATAGCCTAATTTGTTTGTATAACTAAGTAGCTGTGTTTGGAAAGAATGACTACGATCTTACTTTCTAAAAATTATGTTCAACTTGTACAATTTATGTTTAATATGCCCCTTTTTAGTAATATAATGCTTATGACATTATGGTTGATGTTATTTTCATATTGTGGTACATCGTTGTGTTATGATTATGTTGTTAGGACTAGTTTTTGTGGTCCCCTGACAGGTGGATATGCCCAAATACAGGGGAGACTCTGCCAAAACTTTGAAAAATTTTGGGAGTTAGCCAAAATTTGGGGGCTTGAGATGTGTGAAAGAAGAGATGAGTTATGTTGGGTATTTTAGGCGTACTCTACTCCTCATTCGAGGAGTAATGATCCTAAGTGGGAGAGGGTGTAAGGCCCTGTAAAGTTTTACCAAGAACTCGAGGTTTGTAGTGCCGGGGTAGGCTAATGTGTTAGAAGGTATAGAGAATGTTTGTGGCGAGTGGTACAGACATTTTGGGTTGCGCAAAGTATTGTGGAATTAGAGGAAATTTCTTTTGCAGAACATGATGTTTCTGCGGTCTATTATGCAACCGCAGAACCACTCCGCGGACCGCAGATCTGCCGCAAAGTGGAACAGGAGAGAAACAAATTTTTGGAGGCCATTATGCGGTCCATTATGCGACTACATAATCATTTTGCGGGCTGCACATCCATCACAGAATCAACATGAGAAAATTCCGTAGGGATATTTTGCGGCGCGTTATGCGACCGCATGACTATTCTACAGACCACAGAATGACCGCAGACTTGACCAAGCAAGCACAGTTTTTGGGACCACTTTTGCGGCACACCTCGCAGACCGCATATTTGTTTTGCGGTCCGGTCTGCGATCGCAGACCCGGTTCGGAGGCTTAAGTTTGAGGAAATTTTTACCTGATCCCATTTTTATAAAACGAGTTTGGGGGTTATTTTGGCTGGTTTCAACAGTTAGTTTAGAGAGAAGAGGAGTGTTTTAGAGAGGGATCAAGAAGATCCAACCATCCTACTAATCATCCCTTGCTCAAGCCTAGGAATTCAACAAGGAAAGCTCTCAAGGTATCCTTCTAAGAGGTAAGGCTCTACTCTCTAGCTCTCAACTTTGGAATTTTTGCTGAATATGGGTAATGAGAGACATGAATCTGGGGTTGGAAGTTAGTCATTGTGCATGCATGTTCTAAAAATGGTGGTATGGGAGTTGTTGAATTGATTTGGGTGAGATATGGACTTGGGAATTAGTTGTGAGATGAAGGATTCCCATCCTAGGGCCTCATAGTCTAATTTTCACACCTAGTGTTTAATAAAATGCTTTCATGAGCTGAAGCCATGAACCCTTTATAATTGCGGTTCAATTTTGTCATATCTCCAATAGATTGAAGTCGCTAGATATTTCGGGACGTTATAGTAATCTAAGGAAGGCTCAAACGAGCTAAGTTGGCTAGACTTCTCTCATAAAATAAGATTCCATGATGTTCTCATAAGTTTCAAGTGTGATTGTCCCAAGTTCTTATTTTCTCATGTTCCGAGCCATTCTTACTAAATTCTATTATTTCAAATAAGCATTGTGTCGAAAGTTATATACTCAAAATGTGTTCCAATTGCTCTTACCACATTATGCTCTCCTTCGCGAATGTATTCAAGTATGACTAATCTATCAAAATGTTATGGCTTCAATTCATGTTGCAATTGCAAATGTATTATGTCTTATTCTTGGAAGGAAACCCCAATGTGTTTAAGACTTCTATTGCTTATATACATCTTTAAAATCTTGATTTTAAATGCTCTTATTATTGATAACCTATGATGATGCATGAAAGTTAAAGAAGTGAGTATGATATATAAAATGCGGACATCATGCCCAGAATGAAAATTACACTTGTGGCCAATTGTGCCAATAAAATGAAAAGATGTGTGAAAGATTATGAAATGAGTTGTAACTCCTCTATATGATAAATATTTTGGGAGTGTCGTTTAGTCATAGAGGAAGGGTAGGTTGAAATAATCTAACCCCGAAACTCCACGTGCCAGTGTAGGAGTGATTGAGGGTAAATCCACGCTGCTGATGTGTTGAGATTATTCCCCTTAACTGGGATGAGATGATTTCTAGATTAAGATGATGTCGACCTACACGACATTGTGGTGAGACGGCTTAGCCGATCGGGCAGAGATCGGATGCCATGCCACGCACATGGTGGTGTTGTGTATTGATGTTGAGCCTCATACTTTGGGTGAGACGACTTAGCCGATCGGGCAGAGATCGGACTCCGTGCTATAAGCACGGAGGCGTATCGGTGCTAAAGATCTCCCAACCTAAAACAATGATTTTACTTGAAGATTTACCCCACTCTTGACTCGGTATTGTATTATTTGGTTTTTCTCATTGATTTCATGTTCCTCTCCTTTTGCACTATTACTTCACTTCTTGTGAGGGTGTTTAGCCTTATATACTAGTACTATTCCATATGTACTAACGTCCCTTTTGTTGGGGATGCTGCATCTTTAATGGATGCAGGTGGTTCAACAACAGACGACATCGATTGGTGATAGCGGCACACCCTTCTCTCAGCTGACTTGTTGAGCTCCACTTCAAATTGGGGACTTGTGCCTTTTGCTTCATGTGTATAGTATTCGAAGGTATAGCCGGGGCCTTGTCGCCGGCACTATCATATTACTCTTTGTATCAATTAGAGGCTCGGTAGACATAATGTGCATTGTATTTTTATTTGGGTAAGTTAAGCTAGAAATGTTGTACTTGTAACACATGTTTCCACTTCTAAGCTACGAATGTGTAATATATTTTTGAAATCATGAATGAAGTAATTAATAGCAATGAAATTGGTGTTGTACATGAAATCCTCTCATTGTCTAACTACCGGTATACGTCTTCACCTTAATCATGGGTAAGGGCAGGTAGAAGGCATCAAGTAGGCTTGCTTAACAAGGATATCTCGGTTGAGCGCCGGTCGCACTCCCCAGGGTTGGGGTGTGACAGGCCTGTGCGAACCAACGTCCATACTTAGTCTCTTCAAAATAAAGTCTGGGCCAACAAGGCTTCCCAATATGATACGAAAAATTAAAAATGCTCACAACTTACTCTGGAAGAAACTTTTAGCATTTTATATATATACACAACAACTAATAGAGTCATAAACAACATTTACCTACACACCAGACACCGATTTTCAAGACTCTAAGAAAGCCATCATACATAACTTGGTTAGGACAAGGCCCCACCATACCCAAAATAACATAAACATATATTTCGGTACCTATCAAATTTAGTACACCTACTCCGGAGAAGTAGAGTGCGATAATCGACAGTTGAAACGTGTACCCTACTAGGGAGGGATGTCACCCGTTCAACTGCACCTATAGGCATGAACATAGTGCAAACAAAAAGGGGTGTTAGTACGAAATATGTATTGAATATGTAAGATGAATAATATAGGTAAACCAAAGACATAATATAAGAGATATAAATACATAATTTCGACCTGAAAACCAAAGACAAGCCACCGGGGGCATTCACTGGGGGAACCATGAACTATAAGTGTATGCAAGTTTTGCAAAAGTCAATTCATGCATTAAATATAATATAGTAATGTTCCACCTCTCTTGGGGCATATTATCTCATGTCATGTCCAACCACTCTTTGGGGCATATCATATTATATCATACCCGACCTCGGAGAGGACTTGGTAAAGTCTAATGCCTTTATCACATCGTACCAGACCTCAAGAGGTCGTGGTCCTACTCAGCCTTAGGAGATCTCGACTGTACCCGGTGTTAACAGAACTTGGCGTACCCGATATCAAGAGGACTTGGTAATGTTTCATAGTACATCAATCCATAACCGGCCTCATAGAGGACTCGCTCGTACCCGGACACAAGGGGCTTGGTAATATCTCATATCATACCCAACTGATCAGTGGTTGAACAATAAGTTGCGTACCCATCCGACTATAGCGCAAATCGGTAAAGTAAAATAGATACATATATATAAGTGCAATACAAGATCAATTTTAAGATATATCAAGATTAGGCTCGGAATAAATTATTTTTTCTGACAACAAATTACCGCATGGGAACATCTCAAACATGAAAGAAAATGCCATCAACAAAGAACGTACAAGAATATGAACAACATCATCAAGAAAGGCTTAGAACAATTCAGTCTTAAAACATAAGGATCATTCAGAAAGAAACACTTACATCAAGTCATGCCAAGAAAGAAAGCTGCCTTACATACCTTTTTGAAGACCTAACTACGCTTTCTGGGTTTTAACACTTCTATGGTGATTGTCTTCACTTTCGAGGAATCTCCAAAATTAGTACAACAAGAAGACAGATGCTACAGTGATACTCACGAGATTCTTTACATTACATTTCACCAGATTCACCCTTCTTATTCATTCTTGGATCGCCTGAGAGTTCTTAGAGAGTTTGCATGTTTTTTGGGGAAGGCTTACAACTAATAAGATTACATAGAATGAAAGAGAGAGAAGATGTTCTACTTTTTATATCAGGTTCTAGGAATTCCACCGTCCCGAGTGCCAAACGGGTCGCCCCGCACTGGCCAATGCGCCCGCTGGGGTAGCTGGCGCAATCTGATAAATTGTAATCACCTCTTTGTCCCATACCATGTCGCTGATTGATTGGCAGTGCTAGAATCCAAACTTATCTATCTTCAACCTCATGGATGAACCAATGAATGTGGGGTGTAACATTTTTGTAGGGAAGTAATTTTCCTCCCATTGGAGTATAATGAGTTTATGAGAAAAATATTTTCAAAAATATCTAATCCAACCAAACATAATAAAACTGAAAAATATATTCCGAAAAATATTTTCCTTCAAACTAAACACACCCCGATTATTTAATTATTTTAATACAATTGAGTGGACATACACAGAAAACTTACTAGCTGCACATTTCTTATGATCCAAGATTAAAATAATTAAAAATTCTAATGGTACTGACCTCCACAATTATTTGTCTGATTCTAATTTGGTTTAGCCGTTGTGAATCGTAGAACCTGTAGTGTTAGTGATTTAATCACAAATTCGCAAGGTAATTAGTAAGCAAATCAAGCCAACTAAACAATAAGCTACGTAGGTATTTACCCTCAGAATCAAATAATAATTAAATTTGTAAGTGGTTTTAAGGATACGCGGATTAACTTGATACAAAGCGACAAATTAAGTTACTATTGAATAAACAAAGATAAAATAAATTCAAACCACATGAATTGGATAGTTTCAGCCTTAGTGAACTAGCCACTCTCGAGCCGGGCTCACCGCGACGGTACAGATGAAAAAGAACAAGATCTAAAGATAGAGAAAATAATAATATATTGCTTTTGAGTGCGTGTAATAATGTCCTTCATGAATTATCAGACCCCCTTTATATAGTAGGGGAGTCCTACTTTAGGTACAACTCTATAAAAGGTAAACAATCTTCTGATTCACTAATTGCCGGTTCCTTATCGATATGTGCCGAGATCCCTGTTGTGATATTCGGCCGCTCACGGATATTTCGGCTTTCTGTAGGCTATGCTGGATTGTCTGACAATGTTCTTCGAAGTCGTTCGAGGCTAGGATCGATTCCGGGACCATGGACTCGATATTCTCGAGGGCAGGCGTCATGCCCCCGGCTTCTGGTCTGGTGGGACTTTGGCTCGATTTCGGTCGCTTGCCGCTATGTCTCGAGCCTGGCTTATTTTGTCAGAGGCCGAGATGTACCATGAGCTCGATTTCACCCGTATACAGATAGTCCCCTCATTTTTCGGAGAGTAAGCAACGAGAAACGATCTGAGCTTCCGATTCTAACTTTAACACATCATGACAGAAATGACAAAATATCTGAAACGTCTCGTTAGTCAAGTCATAATGGCATTAAATGCATGTCAGCCGCCAGCCAGCCATCCCTGGATGCAAAATGTCGCTGAACTACTATAAATACCCCCTTCTTTGTTCATTTGTACTTTACATCAAACCTTCTACCCTCATACCTTCAGGATTTCAATACTCTTTAGCACTTTTACCCCGGTTATTCGAGTCCTTTGCAAGAATTTTTACCCATCTTATTCTCAGACAACAAGTCTAATCCTTCAACTTCCTTTCTTTCTTCATCTTTCTCAAATTTTCCTCCATCTTTATTTTCTAAAAGAATGGTAAAGACTTCCAAAACCGTTCCCCGAAAAGAAGCTCCTTCCACTTCACAGCTGGCTACTAAGGCCGTGAAGACCGCTCTGCGCGATCTGCTCAATTACCGAAGAAGTCCTCCCTACGGTCCGAAAAGACTGCAACTAGGCCGATAAAGACATAGTGGTCCCCGACCCTGAAGAGGCTATCACCACCTATGTCGAGGGATATCTAAGTGTTTACACTTATCCCATTACATTGGGCCCGGTAGACCCTGTCATTTTGGATTTCTGCAAGAGGTACAACATGTGCCTAGGCCAGATTCATCCATCACTTTGGAGGATCGTGGTCCTCCTCCGATTTTTTTGTGAACAAAATCGATGGGTGCTCGTTCACCATTGATCATCTACTCTGATTATACAGTCCCTGAAACTTCCTGGGGGGACTGATAAAACTTGTGCGTAGGGCCAGTAAAGCCCTATTTTCAAGTATTGATAAGGACCGGGATCGAGGCTGGCAAGGCCGTTTTATCCAAGTGAGGACTTCGGACTTGATACCGGCTGAGTGCAGGCCATTACTCGAGAAGTGGAATACGTAACGTAAGTAGAACTTACTTTCCAATGTTGACTTTATACTTACTTCTCCTTTCCTTATCGGTGCTTTTTGGTGGTGCAGCCGTCGCTCGGGTCCCAAATGCTGTCCCTCGACTCAATGAGTGGGTCGAGGGTATCATTTCACAGATGCCCTACTCCGAGCGCTCGTGGTACAAACTCTTGAAGGGCCATTGGGAGGCTGTTCCCATGGTCAGACTTCTTTCCCGAGTAGGTTGTGTTAGGATTCTCCTTTTAACATTAAACCCTTACTCCCTTTACTTTCGTTTTACAGGCTTATCCAAGGATGTCGAGCTTAGGCCTCCAGTCGGTGGCGAGGACTTACCTGCCGAGTCCCCTGCTCCGAGACAGGCTGAAGAGAAGAAAAGGAAAATAAAACAAGGAGAAGGATGGTGCGCAAGTCAAAAGAAAACCCCAGCTCCCGAGCACCAGCTTCGGATTTGCTCTATCGGTTGGAGAAAGAATACGAGGGAGAAAAACCTTTTGTTATGGTGGCCCGTGAGCCATCGTAGCTCGAAGAGTGGGGGGCCTCTAAACTAGAGATCCGTGAGGCCGATCTACCTCAAGCCAGGGAGGCAGATAAGGAGACCAGGGCCGAGGCTTCCCGGGATGCGGGTAGGGCCCGGAAAGAGGCACTTGGTGTGATAGACATCACCGAGTCACCCTCGTTTACCGATTCCATGTACAACAAGGCCCAAACAGTGAAAGAGCGCCCCAATGAGGGGCCCCACGGAGGGGCCCCACGGAGCGGACGACCCCCTCCGCTGCATTTTTGATAGCATGGATTCCACCGCCATGAAGGACATCACCAAATTAGGTGACTTAGAGGTATCGAGGAAAAGTCTGTCCTTGGGGGCAGGTGGGCCTAACTCGAGCCCAGAACTCATCAACCGGTTCCCAGCCCCGAGTGTGGATCCTGATCGGAAACGGTCCATTATTATCACCATTCCAGAGGATGCCTAGGTTCCTGCCCCCGTAGGGGTGGCCAGTTACCTCCGGTGCCTGGTGACCGAAGAAGACCAGGACAAAATGAATGAGGTAGACGCGCCCTACCTGGTCAAAGAAGCACAACAGGTACTGAACCGGGTAACTCTAGACAATTCCTGATGATTTCAATTTCTCCTTTGATACTTGAACTAATTCATTGATAATCTTAACATTTTTCTTCGTATTTGTAGGCCTCTGTGCTGCACCATGAAACTTTCCTCCTGTATAGGGATGAGCTGAACCAACTCGAAGCTGAAGTTAAAGAGCTTGATTAGAAGAGAGATACGTACAAACTTCTCAGCGAGCAACGTGAAAGTGAGGCTAAGAGCCTTCGAGCAGAGTTGGAAGCGACTCGGAAAGAACATGCTGACCTGGTTAAGCAGGTAAAAATCTTTGAAGTTAGTGACGATGAGCTAGACACGGTGACTAATGGTCAGAATGCGTAGATCCAATGTAAGATTGATCGGATCGACCAACTCCGAGCCGAGATGGATGCAATCAAGGTCGAGGCCGAAAAGTTGAGAGGCAGTATGGACCACCTGGCCTCGGAAAAGGATATTGCTCGGGAACAGTTGACCTCGGCGGAGGCCCAACTTCGAGCAACGAGGGAGAAGGCTGAGGCATGGTCCCAAAACATGGATGGCTCCAGTCTCAGCTAAGCTCGGATGTTGTCGATCGAGAGGCCCTTGCCAAAGATCTTAAAGAGGCCAAGTCGGTGGTTGAAGTAACCAACGTCGATGCTAATGAGATGGTGGCCCAATATAAAGCCGATGTCGAGGCAGACTAGGACCGCCTGAAAGATATTGTCGAATATGTGAAGTGGCAGTCCCGAAGGGAGGCCCTCGAGGAAGTTCATGCTCGAGGTTTTGATTTGTCGACCGAGGTTGAAAATGCTAAGGGGTTCGAGGCCGAGGCCAAGAAGTTGGCGTATCCCAAAGAAGACTCCAAGGATTCGGGCGGATCCGGGGGCAGAGAAGACTCCGATAGTCCCGGTGATGAGGCAGACTTTGGTGGAGACCAAGCCGTTTAAGCGCCTTGTAGATGTTTCCTTGTTTTTGTACCTTTGTACTTTTTTGTTGAGGTCGTTTGGCCTTTGTAAAGATATTTTATATAAATATAAGGCTCTTTTTCCCTTCGACAGTTTTTAAGCTTGTTTCCTTTCTCTCTTTTCTTTATGAGTGTAAAGATATCGAATGCCTTAGCACGTAATAATTAGGTCTTATTTGGAGGTTTAAATAGTCCTTTCTCTCAATATAATTTTGTTTAAGACTTGTTAGGGGGGG
>AWOL01S0032163.1:69890-83975 GCA_000715115.1 Nicotiana otophora
CCCCAGCCAAAGGTAATTCCATCTCCTTAGACTTGCATGCATGACTTAATAATAAATATATGAGTAGCAATTTAAAGCTAGAACTTATTGCATGGTGATTGGAAGCCATAGTTTCACCAATTTGAATTTTTAGAATTTGTAGAGAATGAAAAGTGATTTGTTTGATGAATTGGTTGGTTGGGGATGGATGGTAAGACATGAAATATGAGTTGGTGGGGGAAAAGAGTGGGTATTGGATAAAGAAATATCATCGATGAAGGTTGTACAGAAATGTGCACACTTAATATTTGATAAAAGGCCTAAGTGACTTGAATGCTATGAACCCCTTCCTAATGATGGTCCAATTTGGTCATGTTTCTATAGATTGAAGTCGCTAGGTGTTTCAGAACATTGTAATAACTCTACCGAAAGCTCAATCGAGGTATGTTGGCTAAACTTCTCTCTTAGAATCGAATTCCATGATATTCCCGTCAGCTTCAAGTATGATGGGCCAATTCCTTATTTCTCATGTCCCGAGTTATTCATTATAAATTTAACTATTCCAAATAAGCATTGCGTTGAAAGATACATGTTTAAAATGTGTTCCGAATGCTCTCGTCATATTATGTTATCATTCGAGAATGTGCTCAAAGTATGTTTTGTGTGTTGAAATGTTATGACTTCAAATCCTGCTTCAAATGCAAGTTATTATGAACCCCTTGTGGAAGAAAACTCAATGTGCTTAATACTCTAAATTACTCATATGCGTACTTAAAATCTTGATTGGAAATTCCTTGTTGCTGATAACCCATGATGATATTTGAAAATGAAAGGGGCGAGCATGAAATATGAAATACGGCCGACGTGCTAAGTATGATATTACATTGGTGGCCAATAGTTCCAATAAAATGAAAAGATGAGTAAAAGACTACGAAATGAGCTGAAAGTCCTTTATATAATAAATATTTGGGAGTGTCGTTAGTCATCGAGGAAGGGTAGGTTGAAAGGACCTAACCCCGAAACTACATGTGCCAGTGTAGGAGTGTATTGTGATAATTCCCCTTATTTGGGATGAGATTGATGTGATGAGATTATTCCCCTTAAATGGGATGAGATGATTGCTTGCGAAGGGTGATGTCGATCCATATAGAATTGTGGTGAGACAGCCTAGCCGATCGGGTCGAGATCGGATGCCATGCACACATGGTGGTGGTTGTGCTTGAGATTGTGATTGAGATAATGATTGAGAGTTTGATAGAGATTGTGATTGTGGTTGATGTCTTTGGGAATGACGTCCTAGCCGATTGGGCCATGATTGGACTCCATGCTAAAATCACGGTGGTATATCCGTGCTAAAGATCTCCCAACCTAAAATATGAAAATTTACTTGAAAATGTGTCTTGCTCCTAACTTGATGTTTTGGTATTGTTTGAGGCTCCTATTGATTCTATGATTGTTCCCCCTTATTTTATTACTCGTTCTATTGAGAGGGTGTTTAGTTATTCATACTAGTACTATTCCATATGTACTAACGTCCATTTTGCTGGGGGCACTACATCTTTAATGGATGTAGGTGGTTCCACAATAGGCGTCTTTGATAATTGATAGCGGTACACCCTCTTCCCAGCTGACTTGGTGAGCCCCACTTCATTTCGGGGTCATGTATCTTTTGTTCCTTGTATATTATGTTTTGAGGTATAGTCGGGGCCTTGTTGCCGTCACTATCATAGCACTCTTTTGTATCTATTAGAGGCTCTGTAGACTTAGTTTGGATTGTATATTGGTGTTGGAAAAGTCAAACTAGTAATGTTGTATTTGGATCACTTGTTCCACTTTAAACAATGAAAGTGTATGTATTTTAAGACTTAAAAATGAAGTAACTAATGGTAATGAACTGGTGTTGATCACATGACGTCCTTATTGTCTAATGAATGAAATAGATATTAACTTTATTCATGGGTGAGTTTTGCTAGAAATTATTGTACATGCTTGCTTGACTGCGGTATCCCGGTTGAGCACCGGTCGCACTCCCCGATGTCGGGGCATGACAAACTTGGTATCAGAGCCAAGTTTTAAAGTGTCCTTAGGATGTCTCAGAGTCGTGTCTACTAGAGTCCTTCTTATCGGTGTGTTGTCGACCACATCTATAATTAGGAGGCTACTTGGGTATTTAGGAATAATACCCTTCTTTGATATTCTAAGATATGTGCGATAAAGCCCCAGATAGGAAGTTAATTTCCTCGTCATGTCTCATTTTCCAGAGGAGTAATCCACGAGTTAGAAGTAGTGAAGAGGGAGTGACCCTGCCATCGAATCTGGGGAGATTACACAAGAGTTTGTTGGGAGAATGGGTCGAGCCATGGAGGGATTGGATGAACTAGTTTCTAAGGGAAGTGTCCTTGTTCATATTAATGTTGCCGTGCCACCAGATCATGTGGTGAGAGCACCTAAGAAACGAAAGAGGGTTGTTTGTACCAATAAGTCAGAATGTTTGATTTGTAAGAAGCACCACTTGGGTTTATGTTGGATGACTCTTGAAATATGTTATGGTTGTAGAAAGAGGGGGAACAAGAAGAACAATTGCCCTAGGTTGGGTACACCTAGCCCGGTCGACCCGATATGTGGGCAGGAACATTTGGAGTCGTGTTGTGAGTATGCTCAAGAGTTTGTTAGGGGTGGTAGGCTTGGGAAATTCCAAAGGCCCATACAACAAGCCGGTACAGAGATTGTTAATCCCGTCACGGGGGCCTGGATAAAGGATAGGGGGATGCTTATGATGTATGCAAAAAGGGTAAATATCAGGTCAGTGGGGCGAGTCAGTTTAGCGAACCTCATCCTCGTTGCGAGAAGTGTAGGAGATATCATTCAGGGGTATGTCACTATGGTACCAATGTATGTTATGGATGTGGAGTCAAGGGGCATCAGTTAAGGCGGTGCACCATCAACCTAAAGTCACCAAGTAAGTCACTCCTTGCTACAACATTCTGAACACCGCATACTTTTCCTTGTCGTATATGTACATCTGCATCGAAGAGCCTACATAAATATGATATTAACAACACATTGAATCACAAGACATTGCATATACCTACTCTTTGAACGAGACGCATTATTCGTGAAGCCTCATTATCATAATTCTCCTACTTACAATCTTTTGAGGAATTGAGTTCTATAATTATTTTCTTGAATTGAGCTATAGTCCTAGGTTAATACTTCCCACTTGTCTCCCCAAATTCTCAACAAGGGACTATACCTGATGAATTCCTTATAGAACCTTCTGGTTCAAATGGATAACATCTTCTCACTTGTGCACACAGCATCATAATATTTACCAACTTGTCATCGAATCGCAAAGCAACCTAGTGGTGAGATTTTTCTTGAGCCTCTCTCTCCCTCTCATGTGTATGTGGCTCATAGGATTTAAGGAATCACTTTACTCCCTTTGTGAACATCATCATGAACCATTCTCATGGTCTAGTAACATAAGAACATATCTCAGCACCTATCATACGTGCTCATGACAATTGAAATGGTCACTTGTCCGCATAAAGTTTCTCGGGAATTTGAGATTTTCATAAATTCATCATAGGAAGATCTTTTGTTTTTCAATATATTCTTCATGACCACTTAGACCATTTCGCAGTAAGTAACTCACCTTTTTCCTAGTATTGTAGTTGCCCATGACGTGGCCTGGTATTCCAGTTTGAGAGTTATCATGGCAAAAATATGTCTAGCTCATAACTAATGTTCATTCTCTCTTTACACCCCTACAACGTGTTCTAATTGTACTCCTTAGTTGGTAAATTCATTGCGCTAGTCTCCCGACACTTGTTTGGATAACCATGAAGAGGGAGCATGTTCTTTCATGCATCGCTTTAACACTCCCTTTCTCGTAGGATTCTTAAGCGGCTCTCCATTAAGTTGAATGCACTTTTGGGGTTGTCGTAGCATCTCACCTGATTCTCATGTTTTACCATCCTTCATTAGCATCTGGGTACTTTTCAAAGTCACCAGACCCGTGTCAAGCTCATTATGAATATTCGCAAACCTTCCATGATAACTTATAGTGCCTCTCTGGATTCTGTTATCTTTAACACTCAGCTTCTAGAGTCATTTACTATGCCATTGTCATGTGCGGAGAGATTACCATCCTTAATATTCCACATCCCTGGGTGGATAGGAGTTTTATTTGCCTTTCTCCCTGGAGCATCATATTAACCATTAGAACCTTTCTAACTAATGTATGATTTAATTCCAATATTAAGATGTCCTAGCTACATGGTTTTACTCGTGTAAGGTTGAAGTTAAGTAGCCTTACCGCGACCTTTCCCTCCCCATATATGGTGGATGTCTCAAATTTTGGCACATATCATGAACATATTAATTTGAAGGACAAGTCTATAGTATTTAAGCTGGCGGAATAATAATAATCTCACAAGTGATCAATCTCTTTTTCAACCTCGTGGGTTTGGGGTGTAGCCTCCTTATTTCAAATACTGTTAATAGCGTAACACAACTTCATGTATTTTTGAAACTTCTATCACATTCATGGTGCAAGATCTTCTCATTTCAAGTTAAACTGATTTTCCCTACACTCCAAGAGGCAACTGGTGTCACGTACTTGGCTATTTCTCCTTATGACTTACTATTTCCGAAAAAAGCACATATGAAATAAAACAATTGTTACTATCCCTTTCATAACTCATCGTCTTCCAAGAATAACTGACGCTAACATCTTCATCCTTCCAATCATGCCTGCCATATATCACATATCTAAAACGACTCACTTCTTTTACATCTTAAGATCATGTACATGGTTGCCACATTATCAATGCGTACTAGTTAACTCTATGCCTCATTTGTCAAATCAATGATGTCAACGCAACGATTGACCATGTTAGAATTATTAGTAGTAACCTTCATATCTCTTAGGATATAACCTTCTAAAATGCCCTTGCTCAGCACATTGACGGATTCTTGAACAATTCTAGCTCAATCTCGAACCTTGTTGTTCCTATTACTAGTAGATCTCAAGAGATTTGTAGTTTCAAACATGTCAAATAAGAAGCATCATTTAATGATCAAACATATTGGGTAGGAAACTCTATGGTCATATTCATTCAATCAATCGTAGTATAAGGAGGAGAAGGAGGTTGAAGGCCGTCAAGAGTTTAATTCGGGTATTCGACGTAGAGATTTGGAGTTTGAAGAAAGTGAACGAGTGTTCCCAAGATTTTCTCCATGAATATATTATGTGAATTGTTAATAAAGGTAAAGTATGTGTAGCTCACAATTGGGCCCTATAAAATCTTGAAGGAAATAAGGCTAACCTATGAGTATGATGTCCTCCATCGTTGTCCTCTATGCAACCGGTGCTTCATGTGTCTATGTCTAAGAAGGTAGTTGGAAATCCCATGTCTATCATTCTCGTGGAGGTTATTGAAGGTGAAGTGAATGGATAATTAGCTTATGAGAGGTACCTAATTTTCATCCTTGTTAGGCAAAGTCCAGAAGTTGAGATTGCCTTCGTCAAAGTGCTGTGGCAAAGTCTATGAATCGAGGATGACACCTCGAGGGCCGAG
The DNA here is from genome assembly GCA_000715115.1 of Nicotiana otophora. Taxonomy (NCBI): domain Eukaryota; kingdom Viridiplantae; phylum Streptophyta; class Magnoliopsida; order Solanales; family Solanaceae; genus Nicotiana; species Nicotiana otophora. Next base: position 75,452 of record AWOL01S0032163.1, read on the forward strand.
GGTGTTATAAAACGAAAATATTCTCACTTGTTTGTATAAGCAAATGGTTGTTGTTAGAAAAGAGCTTCCTATGTGTTATGATTCAAACTTGTATATCTTATGTTGAGCTACCCTCTTTTGGTGATGTAACGCTTGTAATGCTGAGATTGGTGTTATTTTTATGTTGTGATATTTCATTAGGTTATGGATATGTTTTTAAGAGGGGTTTCTGGGGCTCTCTAACAGGTGGATAGGACCAAATAAAGGGAAAACTCTATCGAAATTTCTAGAAATTTGGGGAGTTAGCCAAATTTTGGACCTTTTGGTATGTGGATGAAGATTTAAATCATACTGCATGTTTATTGTGGACTCTAACCCTCATTCGAGGATGAATGATCCTAAGTAGGGGAGAATGTAAGGTCCCTTAATATTTCCTATTGATTTGAGATTTTAAAGTGCGTCAGCGGTATTTGGGAATACCGTTTTTGAGTATTAAAGGAGACCAATGGGATAGAACCACATCATTTTGAAATGAAAATATATGTTTAAGGTGTGTAGGAACATATTAAAGAGGTTTGTGAGTGGGACGAATTTGTGTGGAACAAGTTGGATACTTTTAGTGGAAATAATGTCTAAATTTGCACAACACCTTACTTTAAGCGGGAATTACTCTCATAGAAAAAAGATATTTTAAATGAATTGTTTCACTAAAGAATAGCCCTTTGAGTCTGGTTTCAACGTATCAAACCATTTGTTATTTAGATATTTCTACAAGAAGTTATGATCAAATTATTAAAATAAGGCAGGCGGGACAAAAAAAGTTTTGCTAAGGGTTTAAGGCCTTAAATCGCGCCTAGAGATCTCCACTTTTTGCTTGTGTACCCCAGATGACTGTGGATGCGGGTAACATCGTGTAATCATGGTTGCATACTTATATGAAAGGTTGGAAGTGAATTGGGGGCTACATCCTAGCAAGGTATCGAAGGAGGGTAAGTTTGAAAACAAGAGATATAGGAAGGATGCATCTAGGGGGCTCGTCTGAACTCGTGCGCCGCACGGGTTTGAACGACCAAAGACCCCCAGTCATTTGAAAAAAATAGCAAAGTATTGCCCCAGCACGCGAACTTGAACGAGAGCTCGTCCATGTCCGCACGATGCACGAGGATGGACAAGCTAGGCCTGAAGACTTCATAAAGAGAAGTTCGGTAGCTCACTTCTCCCACTCCTCTTGGCCGATATTTGGAGCTCCTCTCCACTCTCTCAAGACCCCCAAATCCTCCCATCTTCAAGGTGAGTAATCTCTACTAGTTTGGTGTTTCACTCCATCAATTCAACCCTAAAACTAACCAAATCCACCATGAAATCATTAGATTTGCAAGGAATCTTCCCAAGAGCTCAAGTGAGGACTTTCCAAGATTCACCCCCCAAAGGTAATTACATCTCATTAGACTTACATGCATGACTTAATAATAAATATATGAGTAGCAATTTAGAGCTAGAACTTATTTCATGGTGATTGGAAGCCATAGTTTCACCAATTGGAATTTTTAGAATTTGTAGAGAATGAAAAGTGATTTGTTTGATGAATTGGTTGGTTGGGGATGGATGGTAAGACATGAATACGTTGTTGGAGGTCCTAAACTATTAAAGGGTGGTTGTAATATGAGTTGGTAGGGGAAAAGAGTGGGTATTGGATAAAGAAATATCATCGATGAAGGTTGTACAGTAATGTGCACACTTAATGTTTGATAAAAGGCCTAAGTGAGCTGAATGCTATAAACCCCTTCCTAATGATGGTCCAATTTGGTCATGTTTCTATAGATTGAAGTCGCTAGGTGTTTCAGAACATTGTAACAACTCTACCGAAAGCTCAATTGAGGTATGTTAGCTAAACTTCTCTCTTAGAATCGAATTCCATGATATTCCCGTAAGCTTCAAGTACGATAGGCCAATTCCTTATTTCTCATGTCCCGAGTTATTCATTATAAATTTGACTATTCCAAATAAGCATTGCGTCGAAAGATACATGTTTGAAATGTGTTCTGAATGCTCTCGTCATATTATGTTATCATTCGAGAATGTGCTCAAAGTATGTTTTGTGTGTTGAAATGTTATGACTTCAAGTCCTGCTTCAAATGCAAGTTATTATGAACCCCTTGTAGAAGAAAACACAATGTGCTTAATACTCTAAATTGATCATATGCATACATACTAATCTTGATTGGAAATGCCTTGTTGCTGATAACCCATGATGATATTTTAAAATGAAAGGGGCGAGCATAAAATATGAAATACGGTTGACGTGCCAATTATGATATTACATTTGTGTCACCATGGAGTGCTCTGGTCTTTTTTGTGAATAAGAATGATGGTTCTATGTACATGTGTATTGATTATCGACAGTTGAACAAGGTATAGTGAAGAACAGGTATCCATTGTCGTGTATCGTTGACTTATTTGATCAGCTACAGGGTGCCAGAGTGTTCTCAAAGATTTATTTTGCGGTCAGGTTACCATCAGCTAAAGATTCGGGATCCGGATATTCCAAAAACTACCTTTAGGACTCGGTATGATCACTACGAGTTCCTTGTGATGTCATTTGGGCTGACCAACGCCCCAGCAACATTTATGCACCTAATGAATAGTGTGTTCCAGCCATATCTTGGTTCATTCATCATTGTGTTTACTGACACATCTTGGTGTACTTCCACAGTCGGGAAGATCATGAGCAGCACCTGAGGATCATGCTTCAGACCTTGAGAGAGAAGAAGTTGTATGCAAAATTCTAAAAGTGTGAAATCTAGCTTGATTCGGTGGAGTTTTTGGGTCATGTTGTATCAAGTAAGGGGATCAAGGTATATCCGAAGAAGATTGAAGCAATGAAGAGTTGACCCAGACCGTCCTCAACTACTGAGATTCAGAGTTTCCTTGGTTTGGCTGGGTATTATCATCGTTTCGTAGAAATTTCTCATCTATTGCTGCACCTATGACCAGATTGAACTAGAAGAGTGCTCCTTTCAGATGGTCCGAGGAGTGTGAGGAGAGCTTTCAAAAGCTCAAGACTGCTTTGACTACAACCTAGTGTTGGTGTTACCTATGGGTTCAGGGTCTTACATTGTGTATTGTGATGCGTCACGTGTTGGCCTAGGCGCACTGTTGACGCAAGATGGTAGGGTGATTGCTTATACGCCTAGACAGCTGAAGGTCCATGAGAAGAATTATCTGGTCCACGAATTGGAATTGGCAGCTATTGTGCATGCCTTGAAGATTTGGCGCCTCTATTTGTACGGTGTCCCCTAGTGAGGTCTTTACTGACCAACGGAGTCTACAACATCTGTTTAAACAGAAAGATCTTAACTTGCGACAGCAGAGATGTTTAGATTTACTTAAGGACTATGATATCACCATTCTATATAATCCGGGAAGGACAATATGGTGGCTGATGCCTTAAGTCGAAAGGCGGAAAGCTTGGGCAATTTAGCATATCTACCGGCAACGGAGAGGCCATTAGCATTGGATGTTCAGGCCTTGGCGAATCGGTTTGTTAGATTGGATGTTTCGGAGCCTAGTTGAGTTCTTGCTTGCGTGGTTTCTCGGTCTTCTCGATATGATCGCATTAGAGAGCGTCCATATGATGAACCCTATTTACTTGTCCTAAAGGACACGATTCATCATGGCGATGCCAAGGAGGTTTCTATTGGAGATCACGGTGTGTTGCGAATGCATGGCCGTTTATGTGTGCCCAATGTGGATGGGCTGTGTGAGTTGATTCTTGAGGAGGCCCACGGTTCACAGTATTCTGGTGCTGCTAAGATGTATTAGGATTTGAGGCAGCACTATTGGTGGAGGATAATGAAGAATGACATAGTGAACTATGTAGCTCGGTGCCTAAATTGTTAGCAAGTGAAATATGAGCATCGGAGGCCGGGAGGTTTGCTTTAGCGACTTGAGATTCCCGAGTGAAAATGGGAGCGTGTTACCATGGACTTTGTTGTTGGGCTCCCATGGACTCAGAAGAAACTTAACGTTGTATGGGTGATTATGGACAGGTTGACCAAGTCGGCTCATTGTATTTCGATAGTGACTACATGGCATGCTGGTATCCGCGAGATTGTCTGACTTCATGGCATGCCGGTATCCATGATATCTGACTGGGGTACGCAGTTCACATCACATTTCTGCAGAGTTGTACAGCACAAGCTAGGCACATGGGTTGAGTTGAGTATGGCATTTCACCCCAGACATACTGACAGTCCGAGCGAACCATTCAGATTTTAGAGGATATGCTTCGTTCCTGAGTTATGGATTTCGGGGGTTCTTGGGATCAGTGCTTGCTGCCTGTGGAGTTTGCCTACAACAATAACTACCAATAGAGTATTCAGATGGCTCCTTATGAGGCCTTATAGGGGAGACGATGTCATTCTTCAGTTGGTTGGTTTGAGCCAGGAGAGGCCATGTTAGTAGGCACAGATTTTGTTCGAGATGCCTTGGAGAAGGTCAAGTTGATCCAGGATCAGCTTCGTACAGCCCAATCTAGAAAGAAGAGTTATGTGGATTAGAAGGTTTGTGATGTTGCATTCATGGTTAGAGAGCGAGTCTTGCTCCAAGTTTCACCCATGAAGGGTGGGATGAGGTTCGGGAAGTAGGGCAAGTTGAGCCCTAGGTATATCGAATCCTTTGAGATCCTTTAGAGGATTGGTGAGATGGCCTAGAAGCTTGTATTTTCACCTAGATTATCTGCGATTCATCCGGTGTTCCATGTTTCTATGCTCCAGAAGTATTATGGTGATTTGTCTCATGTTTTAAACTTTAGCACAGTCCAATCGGACGAGGATTTGACTTATATTGTGGAGTCGGTGGCTATCTTGGACAGACAGGTTCGGAAGTTGAGATAAAAGAACATTGCTTCAGTTAAGGTTCAATGGAGGGGTAATCCGATCGAGGATGCGACCTGGGAGACCGAGCACGATATGCAGAGTCATTACCCTCATCTATTCATCACTTCATGTATGTCCTTATGCATGTTCGAGGATGAACGTTTTTTTAAGAGGGGGAAAATGTAACGACATGATCGGTAATTTTGGGTAATTTCACCACGTTACCCCTTTTTATGCTTCACACATGTGTGTTTATGATTTTATGACTTGCGAGGTTGGTTAGTTTCATTACAGGAAGCTTTTGGGTTGATTCGGACCCTTTGAGTCTTGAATTCGAAGCCTAAGTTAGAAATATTGACCAAACTTTGACTTTTATGAAAATGACCCTGTAACGGTGTTTTGATGTCTTCGATGGCTTTGTATCGTGATTTCGGACTTAGGCGTATGTCCGCAATTGATTTCGAAAGTCTGTAGGTTGATTTGTGTTGTTTTACCAAAATTTGTCAATTTGATGTTGAAAAGTTTGACCGTAGGTTGATTTTATCTATCGAGTTTGGAATTTTATTATGGGACTTGGAATAGGTCCGTTATGTTATTTAGAACTTGTCTTGCTACAATTGTAGAAGTTCTTCAAATTTACTTTGAAACTTATGCATTTTACTGTTCGATTCTTAGTTTTAGATGTTACTTTTGTGCTTTGATTGTGCGAGTGAGTTCGTATGATGTTTTTAGACTTGTGTGATGTTTGGTTTGGAGCAGCGAGGGCTCAGATGAGTTTCAGACATGTATTGAAATGGTTTTGTACTGAAAAGGAATTGCTGGTGTTGCTGGTGCTCAGTTATCACAATTGCAAGCACCAGCCTCGCAATTTTGAAGGTGATAATGGGGGCTCAGGTATCACAATTGCGCCTTCCCCTTCGCATTTTCGAAGCCAACAGGATTTTGGCTTGGTTCGCATTTTCTAACATTTTGTTCGCTTTTGCGAGGTTGCCAGCTTCGCAATTACAAAGCCTTTTGTCGCAATTGCGATGATGATTGAGGATGCGAGCCCTAGTCCACAATTGTGAGGGTTCGTGCGAACCCTGTGTCATAAATACAACAACTGCAGCTGGTCCAAAGGGCTGGGATATGGGATTTTTCAACACATTCTCTCATTTTAGAACCCTAGACTCGGTAGGAGGAGATTTGGAGAGGGGAGTTTCATCTACAAACTTTGGATAAGCGATTCTAATCTGCGTCTAATCATATTCCTTCAATTTATCTTAGATTTTAACATCAAAATAATGTAAATCAAAGTAAAAATTTGTGAAACTTTGTCGAGTCTTTGAAAAATAAGAATTTGGGTTTTGAGAGTCGATTTGGACTCGGATTTTGAAACTAATCACATATATAAACTCATGGGGTCATGGGTAGTCGGAATCTACCATTCGACCCGGGTTTTGACCGGACGGGCCTGGGTTGACTTTTGTTGACTTTTTGGAAAAAGTATAAAGATCTTAGCTTTATCTATTGTAATTGATTTCCCTTGTATTCTTTGATGATATTAAGTCTATTTTGGTTATATTTGAATCGTGTGGAGGTGAATTTTAGGGAAAAAGCTATTTTTAGGGTTGAATTGGCCTAGTCGAGGTAAGTATCTTGCCTAACTTTGTATGGGGGAACTACCCCTTAGGATTTGGGATTGATTATGCCATTTGTGTTATGTGAAAACTGTGTACGCAAGGTGATGAGTGGGTACATGGGTTATATATGATATTTGACCGGTTTAGCCTACTTAGACTCTTTGCATGCTTTAATTGAAATGCCATATCATATTCTAAATTCTCATAGTCAATCTATTCTTACTTGTGTTAGTCTATCCTTACATGCCTTAAATGACTTTGTTAACACTTGTTCTAAATCCTACTTGATAATTTGCTCCTATGCTTTAGTTGAACTTGTTGACTCTTTTATTGTTACATGTTGTCTCTTTCGTTGTTGATTATCATTGTTTGAAGCCATCGCACGTGTCATCTCTTTCATTGTCGATTATCATTATTTGAAGTCATTGTTACAAGTTATCTCTTTCATTGCTATTATTCTTACTTGAAGTCATGTTATCTCTTCCGTTGTGAGTTATTTGTATTTGGTTTCGTGGTTACACATTATCTTTCTCATTGTTGATTTATTGGTATTGAAGTTGTATCATATTGAGGCGAAGTTGTTAATTTTTGAGATATTTTTCTTGTTGAGGATTCTGCATTCATTGTTATTGTTCATATTCTTGTACACGTTGTGGTGGATCCATGAGATATTGTTGTGAAAACATTGATATTGTTGATTTTTGGCAAGTTGTGACATATGGGCACTTGTGGTGCGAGTTGTTGTTGTGATGTGATATTGATGTGTATGCGGAGGTATAAGGATAGGGGTTAATGTGCATGCGGTGGCATAATGTGGGACGTATGTGCGTGTTGCTTGTAAGGGAATTACGTGAAGCCACGCGGCATCATAATGTGGGCTAATGTGCATGTAGCTATTTTGGAAAAAACGTTTTCGAAACTATTTATATGTAAGGCTCACGCGTCGGTATAAGGAGAGATTGGGATTGAAGTTGTGATTCTTATTGTACACGAGGCGGTACCTCATTGTGATTCTTGTTGTTTATCTCATGTTGCGAAGAGTTTTGATGGGAACACTTCTTGTTGTTTTGTCCTTCCTTGTTCTATCAGTTATTGTCTATATATAATCATTGTGGTTCTCTTTAATTGATTTCATTATGTTATTTCCATGTATACAATTCCGGTATTAGTTTATGCCATTAACTTATTTCGTATCAGTTATTTCTCCGGCTTCCATTATTTATCCTTATTATGTTTTCATACTGCTTATTTATATCCTAGTAGGTGTCTTGACATGGCCTCGTCACTACTCTATAGAGGTTAGACTCGATACTTAGTAGGTACCGTTGTGGTGTGCTCATACTACGTTGCTGCACATCTTTTTGTGCAAATCCATATACATCTGCTCGTGCCGGACATTAGTAATCTTCTGTTAGCTGCTTACAGAGACTTCAATGTATGTCTGCTCGACATCTATAGGCCTCGGAGTCACCTTCCTTTACCTTTACTCTTTTTGTATTTTTCATTCAGACGGTGATGTAGTAGACATTTTAGCTTACTCTGTTAAGCTTATGACTCAGTTCTACCGGTTTTGGGGAAAGTGCTTGTTGAATTTTGTTTCGGGAGATATTATTAGTTTATTAGACCTGTTTTGGTATTTTCGTTAACTATTTCAGTCAAGCTATTATTGAATGTTAGGCTTACCTAGTCGTAAAGACTAGGTTCCATCACGACATCCTACAAAGGAAATTTGGAGTCGTGACAGTTCATCAAATATAAAATATACAAAATAGCATCTTCCCAAGTATAGGATTCCATATTAGCACCACTAAGACAAGTAATTTCAACAATAAGGCAATTTTGTCTTTCAACCACGCCATTTTGTTGAGGAGTAAAAGAGCAAGTTGTCTAATGAATAATACCATTATCTTGAAAATAAGATTGTAATACCTTCGCTATAAATTCTTCACCATTATCCGATCATACAACTTTAAAACTAGTAGATAATTGAGTTTGTATCATCTTATGAAATTGACAAAAGCATATATATATATATATATATATATA